>ML325055.1:0-21586 GCA_005239505.1 Nicotiana paniculata | reverse complement strand
AATGAGATTAAGGATATGGAGATCCTTCGTTTGAAGTCTCGTGTGATTGAGGTTGAAGAAGAGAGGGATGCTCTTAGGGCTGAATTAGCAAAGGAGAAAGAAAAAAACAAGGGTGTTCTTCAGCAGATGTTGTCTCTCCTACAATCCAAGTCCACAACCTCCACTGCACCTTCCAATCCTTAGGCTTCTCAGAGCTTCCATAACCCATCTTAAGACCAGTTATCAGTTTCAGTTCTTTTAACTCTTTTTTTGTTGTTGCTCATGGTTGGTTTGTTTTTGTTTTTCTGTATGGTAGTTGATTATCGTTACTTATCAATGAATTTTGCTTTTAGTTATTGACTTGTCTCAATTTCTGAGTTGGCTAACATATATTGGTTTCTTGTGTTGATTAATCATGCTTTGCACCTGCAGTTGCCTTAATGGACATGAGTAATAATTAATGAAACTGATAAGTATATCATTTTGCAAACTTTTCGATGATGCCAAAAGGGAGAAGATGGATATGTGCTGAACTTGCTGAACTTTTCAAAAATGTTTTTAAAGTTTAAAGTGATATTTATAATCTAATGAACCTGGATTCTCTATGATAAATGCTTAAAACCATACAAAGTTCTTTGAAGTATATACAGGATTAAGTACAGATTTTGTCATCATCAAAAAGGGGGAATTTGTTTACCCATGTCACTGCATAGTTTTGAAGATTGAATAAAGGTTGACCAGTTGAACCAGGTCCATCAGAGCACACATCGTGAACTAACTAGCTGGCACATGAACCATATATGCTTAGGAGATGTTTTGAATATGAAATATCAATGAACCATGAGATTGTCTCCTAATGCGAAAAGGTTGCAAACTGATATGATTAATTGAAGTCGAATTCAACAAGGAAAGTAACAAAAGAAAGGAAGTTGAGTTTGGTTCGAATTGGTTCACCTAGGTACAGTTGAACTAGAATTGGAAGACAAGCTCAACGACTGACTCTATAAATACTTGATGTATTTCTACTGGAATTTAACACGCACAAAGCTGAAGTGAATCAAAGTCTGAAAGCAAAATTTCCAGAGTTATTTTTTCTAGCAGAATCATTGTGCGGTGCAAAGGCTACAGTTCAACTAGAAGAACCAATTCCATCTGATTGATTATTGAGTCTAGTTGATTGTAGTAGGAGTTTTTAATATTGTATATTTCAGCTTTCATAGAAGCAATTGTAATAGGTACGTATTTTTCAAGTTAGAGTTAACTTGAGATTTGTAGAAATTAGCTAGGGGCTAGTTACTACAAAGGAATTAGAGTTAGTCCTAGGATTACAAAAGAGTTTATTTTGTAATCCCGTTTGGCTCAGAGTTTTTAGTGAAGAGTTGAGAAAATCCTACTGAGGAGTAGGTCGTGATTTTTTCACCTTTTGAGCCAGGTGTTTTCCACGTAAAAATCTCTGTGTTTTTACTTTACTACTTTTTATTATTCCGCAACAGTAGTAGTTGGAACACCAAGAAGAACCAGGTTCTTCTACTGAAACAGCACTCAAAAATTGGATACCACACAAAGTAACCTATCTTCTTGTGTGGTATTAAAGTCTAAAACATCAGGTTTATTAGCCTATAGGATCACTTCTATGCAATACTCGGTAACCTTCCTCAAATAGAGGTATCACGTGTAGAATTAGCATACATGTCAGCATCTCCTTTACTACCCTTTCCCTTTTCAATTATTATCTAAGCGTTCTAATAGCATCCGGTACGTGTCCTATGCGTGCACTTCCCGTCCCTTACCTATGACCAGGAGGTGTTTAGGAATTCTATTAGGTGGTTTTAGACTCACCTTTGTTGCTTAAAAGGAGAAAACTATGTGACAAACAAAATCAAGTAGGACTGTCACATAAAGAGCAATTAAAGGGCTCATATTTACCTCCAAAAACAGGCAAACAATTGCACGCTATTCAAACAAGCAGTATATATGGTTTAGGGTCCTATAGACGGGATATTTAGAATGAGCACAAACAAAATATGCAGCAGTTTTATTAAGGCGAGGCGGTGAGCACCTAACAGTTTGCCTGCTGGTTTTTATCACTTACTGAATCTGGGCACATTTCAAGAAGAAAGAAAATCACAATTTTAACCCCAAGATTTTGATTATCCTACAGGCTTGCCTAAGTGATAATCGGGCAGGATCCTATAGACATGGTATCTAAACGTTAATCAAACCATAATTATAAACCAGTGATTGATTTTAACTGGCAGATTTCATCATTTTAGATCCTATAGGCATGCTTTCTATGTGCTGAAACTGATTACAAGCATTATTTCCTATATGCATGACATCTAAACAAGTACTATTTTTTTTTTTTTTGCACTTACTTACTATAAGCATGATGTCTAAGTGTTGAAACCGATTTTATATTTATTTCCTATAGGCATGATGTGTAAGTGTCAAGACTAATTTTGATATGTGTTTCCTACAGGCATGATGTCTAAGTGAGGGGAGATGTTAACAAAATGTTAGACAAGTTTGACAATTCCCAAAAAAGATCCTACATGCATGGTTTCTAATGCACGTTGAGACTTGAGACTATGCATAAACATGGATTGTGATGCAGAACTGATTAACGTCCTATAACAGGATTTCTAGGATGCAAGTGTGAAATTCAGGACTACAAATAATGAGATAAGTCCTAGAGGCATGGTCTCTAATGCACATAAATAGTCACAACAATCCTATAGGCATGATTTCTACCCAAACCCAACAAAATATATATAAATATCCCTCCTAGATTTTAATAGTAACCCCATATATGTTTTACAAAGATTATTATCATAGACCAAAATGAATTACATCATGGAAATCACTATACTATAGGGAGCCTTGGCAGGCCCAAAGTCAACCTGGAAGTCAGGCCATCAATCAAATCTGGAGTATACCAATAGTTCATAATACACCAAATGGGTTTCTGGTGTGTCAAAGTTCCCAAGGGCCTCATAGACCCCGGGAAATGCTCACACCAGAACCTTTTCAAAGAAACAGTTTTTGTAAACAAGTTTGGAAAGCCAGCCCCAATGTGTTAGAGTTCGAAGGCGTCTCATGGACTCCTAGGCAGTGCTCACACTGGGGGTAGGACCCTAGAGATCTAAGAGTAAGAGTTGATAATAGTATATGAAAGTAGGAGGTAACTTTAGGAAAACAGTTTGGATTTTAGAAAAAACAGATTACCAGATTGCAAGAACTATAAGCAGGACCACATTTAGCCGATGGAGTACAGACATGAACTCCAGTAGTCAAACAGCAGACAAAACAGAGTCACAATCAATTCAAATAAGGTTTCACATTGTCTGGGATTGACTTAGTTCATTAGCTATTACTAGGTGAGCATATAGGCATATATTAAACAGAGATCAACATGTTGGGATCAAGTTACTAATCAGACAGTCATACAGAAAAGGTAGCAAAAGTTGAGAGCATAGAAATCATGAATTAATCAAGAACCTGTTAAGGTAAACACATAAAACAAGATAGGGATTGAAACATGCTAGTGGAGAAACAGGTGAACAAGTATCCTGGATCAAACAAGATTATGCTAAGGTGTGTTAACCATACTAACATATTGGACAGGATAAAATCACAAGAGTTAAAGCATGCTAGTGAACAAAAACATAAGGGCAAACAGAGGCATGTTGATATCTACAACGGGCTAACTACATAGCACATTGAATAGGATATGATAACAGAGATAGACATGTTGTTTAAAAGAAGTAAAGAGGAAGAACATAGGTCTAATTACATAGCATGTTGAATAATGATAGAAGTGGAGGCGTACTAGTTAAGAGATAGCAACAGGAAAGTGAAGCAACTAGGATCCAAGAGTCTAGCCTTGGCTTTCAGCCGGCTAGACAGTGCAGCAAACACAAGTAACAGCAAGAATTGCAATGGAGAGTGTGTATGAATGAGAGCAAGAGCTTGTGTGTGTGTTTCTATGTCTTTCTATGTGTATTCATGTGTTTGAAAGAAATCAAAATGAGGTTTATATAGCACTTAGCAATGTAAAACAAATAACGCAAAGAATAATAGAGTTCATAAATAAGGTATACAAAAAAAATCAACCAGTTAATTGAGGTTAAACTCAACTAATTAGTACAAACAGAATACGGGAAAAACACTTTAAAATAAGGAGAATCAATTACCAGCCCAGATTGGGATTCAAATAAGGCAGGAAATGAGTCATAGGCCATTTATAAGTCGGTTAGAGTAAATCAAAAACCTAGAAATCAGGCTAATAAACTAATTAAGGCAAGTAATACCAATTAGGAGTCAAAAATAAGGAAAATAGGTAAAAATCACAGAGGAGTAATAATTTCAGCAGAAAAAAATGATTCAAACCCTAATTAGGCGGATAAAATCAATTATCCGTTGTTAATTGACAGGACAAAGAATAATGGGAAAATATTGAAACGAACAGTGAAATAATTAAACAAACAAGGGATTAGAACATAGGCATGAAAAATCAGTAGAACCAGTAAAGAGAACCAGATTCAAACACTTAGAAACTTTAGAATCTTTTTGCAGAGAACTTAAAGATGAAACCCTAGTTTTAGAAAAACATTAAAATCGATTAATAGTAAGGAAAACAGAAGGTTTTTTAAAAGAAAAATACCAGATAAACTTAAAATCATCTCAGATCTACAAGGATCTGAATAGACTCAAGTAGAAAGAGATTAGGGTTTTGAAGAATGGAACGAGGTGACAAAAATCCAGTTAAGAACCGGAGTTTCAAGCCACAAACATAAAAAATAACAATACTCACAAACATAGTGACGAACACAAGGCAAGTTCACCGAAAAGTGAAGAGTTTAGGTCGAATCTAAGTTGAATCTCTTTGAGATTCCTTCAAACCATGAAGAAGTCGAACAACCAGTGAAGATAAGAGGACAGCTGGGGCCTGAAATTACCATGAAACCCCATAGGACGGAGGGTTTTCGGTGACGGCGGCTAGGGTTAGGGGTGAGTCTGAGAGAGAATAGAGGAGGGAAAGGAAACGGGGGCGGCGGAATTAGAGAAGTGACTAGGGTTAGGGGTAGTTGTTGTAAATTAAAAAAGGAAATGATCCTGGACCGTTGATCTTTTGAGATCAACGGCCAAGATTTGATCTGAGGGGGGTTAGGCGGGTTAGGAATTGGGTCAGGGTATTTGGGCTGTAATTTTAATTGGGCTGGGGGTAATGTTTTGGGCTAGGTCCTAAATTAAAACAAAATTAAGAAGGCTATTTATTAAATACCCAATTAGTTTGATAAATAATTTGTAAAATAGTTAATAGATTATTAAAAATGATTTTCATGCATAAAAATAATTTAAGACAATTACTTAATATTATAAAAATATAAAAAGCTATTTTCTGGTGAAATAAGGTAATTACGCACACATGGGTTATTATTGCAAAGTTATTACAATTATAACCCTAAAAAATGTAAATATGACTATTCATGAAATAATTAAAGCTTTGTATAAATATAAATGACAAAAATTAAGCAATAAAATTATTATAAAACCATTTGTGATGCTAGAAATTATTTATATAATAAAATACTTAGAAAATGCAGAAATTATGAAAAATATTAATTGATGCTCATGCATTGTTTTGAAGCTATATATGCATTTTAAAAATGATATAGGGAAAAAATAGGTATCAACAAGAATAATATTGAATATCTCATTGTTACCAAGAATGTCTCTGGCCACAAAGGGCTTATTGAGAAGTTTTCATCTTTATCTTGTGGCATGTATTGGACAAAAATTAGTGCAATTGAGGCACATTCTATCGTAAATCAAAAGGTTACTGATTCCAATATTTTTGTACTTTAGCATGATCGATTGGGACATCCTTGATCAATTATGATGAGGCGAATTATTAAAAACTCAAATGGACAAAAACTTGTTGGTTCCCAAGGCACACAAAAGTATACGTGGTCGGCAAGTAATATAGGATTGTAAGTCCAGATATCGTACCCACAGAGGCTTGTGATTAACTATCAACTAAACTAAACCCAAACAAATATTTAACTAAAATTAATCTAGAATAGTAAATTAAGAAATTAAAGAGATAATTGGCAAGATTTTAGATACAAATTCAATGAGATCCGATATTCTAGAGTTATGGGTTGGCAAACAATCCTGTTGAATTTTCGACCTAAATCGTCTTATCTGGTTTATTGATTGACGAGGTTAATATTGCTCATAGCCTTCTCCCGAAGTACAACTCGCCTATTCAAGCTAACCTAACACATATATTCCTATGAAATTAGGATTAACAAGAACGCATTAATAATTCCCGTATAATAACCAAGCAAGGCGATTAGGTATATTCCTATCCTAACCGCAAATTCGCTCCCCTGAAGGGTTCTCTTACTCTACCCGATCTTATGTGCAATCTAGAATTCCCTCTCCGGAGTTCAATCCCAGATTCGTAGATAGTATTCAATTGGTAATCAAGCAATCAAATAATTAAGCGCAAGATTGAATAAATAAACCAATATGATAAAATAATATGAACAATTCAAGCTTCAAACTACAACGTTCATGTAGCACCCAAAACTCTAGAACTAATAAACTATGAAATTAAAGGAAGAGAAGAGAAGAAAAACTAAGTAGAAGCCTCCTTCAAGCGTGGTGTGTGTTCCTCCACATCAATCCCCCTCCAAGTTGTGTTTTTGGGTCTATTTATATGTTTGGGATAAACCCTAAATGTGTAGGAAACTTCTATTCAAACCGGGAAACACTTAAAACCTTCAAAACTTGGAATTGACCGGACAGGGACCCCATGACTTAAGCCTCTAAAGCCCCACTATAACCAGGCTAGGCCTGACTTTATGGCTCTAACGCCCCACTATAGCCCGAGGTGGCCTGGCTTTAAGCCCCAAACGCCCGGCTATAGCCCGGGTCACTCTTTTTCAACTCTTGAGCGTATTTTCTACGTTTATGCTTTCATTCAACTCGGCTTCCGTTTCCAATTCACCTACACATAAAATAAATCCCATTGGGCACATACGACGTGTATTTTTATCATTAAAGCACATAAAATGTAATGCATATAACATGTTAAACCATGGATTCTAGCCACACATCAGGCATCCATTAAAGAATTTAAAGATTCTTTTAAATAATGAATTTTCTTGCACTTCTTGTTATCAAGGCAAGTTAATTTAGACCATCACCAA
Organism: Nicotiana paniculata; assembly: GCA_005239505.1. NCBI lineage: Eukaryota > Viridiplantae > Streptophyta > Magnoliopsida > Solanales > Solanaceae > Nicotiana > Nicotiana paniculata. Next base: position 14,387 of record ML325055.1, on the reverse strand, counting down.
CAAAGGTTGGGATTGAGTCTCCTGCGGTTTTTGAACGTATACTAGGGGATATTTGTGGACCTATTCACCCACCTAGTGGTAAATATTTTATGGTCTTAATAGATGCATCTTCTAGATGATTTCATGTGTGCCTATTGTCATCTCGCAACCTGGCATTTGCAAAATTAATGGCACAAATAATTCGGTTATGGGCACAGTTTCTCGATAATACAATAAATTTATTCAACTTGATAATGCTGCTGAGTTTTCATCCCAAGCATTCAATGATTATTGCTTATCAATTGGGATGAAAGTGGAATATCATGTAGCTCATGCTCATACTCAAAATGGCCATGTAGAGTCATTAAACGTCTGCAATTGATAGCAAGATCGTTACTCATGAAAACGAGATTACCCACTTTTGTTTAGGGTCATTCCATTTTGCATGCAGCAATGTTAGTTCGTCTTACACCGACAAATTATCATAAATATTCTCTTTTGAAATTAGTTTTAGGTCATGAACCTAATATATCCCATTTAAGAATTTTTGGGTGCGTAGTATATGTGCCTGTAGCGTAGCCATATCGCACCAAGATAGGTCTCGAAAGAAGGCTAGGAATATATGTGTGACGAACTGACCGGTCGTTTTGAGCTCTAGCACGTCGTTCAGCAGTTTGAGTCCATGAGCAACTTCACTTCATGTATTATAACTTGTACGTATGGTCAGAATTGAATTCCGAGAGTTTCGGAGTTGATTTGTAAAGAGAACTCTTGTTTTGGAAGCTCTAAGTTAGAAGAATCGACTAAGGTTGAATCTTTGAGTAAACAGCCTCGAAATCAAGATTTGAAGGTTCCAGCAGGTTCGTATGATGATTTTGGACTTGACCGTATGTCCAGGTCAGGTTTTGGATGGCCCGTGAGCGTTTCGGCGCCTATTATGGAAGTTAGCATTTTGGGAAGGACCTCGTAAATTTGGGTTGAGGTGCATTTCAATATTAGAGATGTCTGTTTGGGATTCCGAGTCTGGGAATAGCCTCGTATGGTGATTCTGGAATTGGGAGCGCGATCGGATGTGGATTTGGAGGTCCGTGGGTCATTTTGGAGTCATTTGGCTAAAGTTAGAAATTTGAAGGTTTTTTAGAAGTTTGACCGGAACTGGAATTTTTGATATCGGGGTCGGATTCTGATTCCGGAAGTTGGAGTAGGTCCGTAATGTTGACTATGACTTGTGTGCAAAATTTGAGGTCAATAAGACGTGATTTGAAAGGTTTTGACATCGATGAAGAAGTTTGAAGTTCTTAAGTTCATCAAGTTCGGATTGGGGCGTGATTCGTGGTTTTGGTGTTGTTTGATGTGATTTGAGGCTCGAGCAGGTCCACATTATATTTTGGAACTGATTGGTGTGATTGGACGGGGTCCCAATGGCCTCAGGTGGATTCCGGTTGGTTAATGGATCGAAAATGGAATTTGGGGAAGGGCTGAAGCAACTGATATCTGGTGCGATTGCACCTGCACAAAAAAAGGGCCGTAGGTGCGAGTTCGCGGGTGCGAACCAGTGGTCGCAGGTGCGGTGGGAAGAGAAGAGCTTGGGAGCGCAGGTGCGAGGGTATGTTCGCACCTGCAAAGGCGCAGATGCAGAAAGGGAGGCGCAAGTGCAGATCTGTGCCAGGCAGGAGGAATGCGCAAGTGCGAGGTTCTAGCCGCACCTGCGAGACCGCAAATGCTGCTGGTTGACCGCAGGTGTGGAAAGGGTTGGAGGCAGTGAGGGTTTTTATAAACGGGAATTGGCCATTTTTCATTTGGTTTAGGCGATTTTGGAGAGCTTCAAGGGGAGATATTCTTCAAGTATCACAAGGTAAGTTGTTTCCACTCATTACAAGTTAAATACATGATTTAAATACGGATTAAAGTATGGAGATTTGTAGAAATTTGAGATTTTGAGGAAAACCTAGAAATTTATATTCTTGGATTTTGGCCACGAAGTTGGTCATGGAATTGGGATGAAATGATATATTTGGGTTCGTAAAGTTATGGGTGATCATTATCTTCGAAAAATTTCAGAATCCGGGAACGTGGGCCCGAGGGTGATTTTTTATTGACTTTTTGATCGGGATTAGGAATTGTTATAAATTGGATTACACGAGTAATTGAGTATATATTAATGGGTTTGCGTAACTATTGGCTAGTTTTGGAGCGTTGTGCATTGATTTGAGTCATCGGAAGGGCGTGGAATGCCGGTTATGGAACTTTGGAGCGAGGTAATTCTCTTTTCTAACCTTTTAAGAGTGAATTAACCCCATAGGTGGACTAAATTATTATGTGATTCTATTTGTGGGGGATACGTACACACGAGATGACGAGAGTCCGTACGTAGCTACCAGTTATGCCTATGTCCAGGTAATTTTAGGCTTACGTCATGCCTTGTTGATATTGTTATTGATTTATGTTTATTGTTTGCCTTGAGAGGGAGCGAGATTGAGTTCGCTTATTAAATGTTTTGAGAGGAGTCAAAATTTAAGAATTTAAGATTTAAAATGTTTCGTTTAAACTTCGTAATTTTGAAAGGAATTGAGGAATATAATAGCTTAAGAAATCTATGTGTAACTACGCCGCATGTATGTTTCACGAGCGGGGTATTTTATTCTACTAATTTTATGGGATCGGGTCGTTCGCCTCGGCAGGATTTTTGTACCACACTCTTATGGGAGCGGACCGTTCGCCTAGGCAGGTTAGTAGATGCATCTATGGTTCGCACCATTCGACCCTTTGGCAATGCACAGTTTACTTTTATGTTGGATCGGGCCGTACGCCTCGGCATTTCCTATATATATATTATCCTCATGGAATCGTGCGTAATATTTGGCTAGAAACCAGTGTATTTGAGGGTTTTCCCCTTATTGAATTATGACAACCTCTTTAATAAAATTCATTGTATCTATGTATATGCTCCGGTTACAGAAAGAGCTTGGTAGTTGAGAGCTGAGTAATTTGTAAAGAAGGGAATTGTACCACGTAATTTATACTTGTTTGTTTCGTATATTTACTCTGTTTCATATTTATTCATTTCTTTACCGTACTTGATATTATTAGACCACTAATAAGTGTCGGAGTCGACCTTTCGTCACTACTTCTTTGAGGTTAGACGGGATATTTACTAGGTACACGTTGTTTCTGTACTCATACTACACTTGCTGTGAATTTGGTTGCACAGGAACATATATGTCTAGTGGACCAGTTTGGCGCAGCGGCATGGGTGATACGGAGACTTAGGTGAGTTTCACCTCTCGAGACGACAGCAGCCAGCGGAGTCTCCTTCAGAGTATTGTATTGTATGTTCCCTACTGTCCAATTGTATTCCGGACGGTTATTGTATTACATTTTTTTTCTAAAAATTTTTATGCACTTGTGACACCGCCTTCTGGGATGTATATGGGATTAGTTAGTATTGAAAAGTGGTTAAAGACATTATTCTTTACTCGGTGAAGTTCATTATTTATCGCTAAATGCAAGGAAACGAAATGATTTCAAAAATATTAAAATGAGAATTTAATTAACTATTTAATGTTGGCTTGCCTAATAGTGGTGTCCAGCGCCATCACGACTTTTAATGGATTTTGGGTCGTGACAACACGATATCAGAGTGATAGGTTCCCGTAGGTCTCACGAGTCATGAGAAAGTCTAGTAGAGTCGTGCAGATCGGTACGGAAACGTCTGTACTTATCTTCGAGAGGTTATGGGGTTGTTAGGAGTACTTCCCTTTCTGATTCCTCATCGTGCATTTGATTCCTTTAAGGCTTATGCCTATGTTTCCTTCCTACTCAATCTTACGCGAAGCGCTTGCTATAAATCAGGAACTTGAGGAATTGTAATGGTACCACAGATGTGGTGGGGGATGTTTCTCCATGCGTAGTCGTTTGGGCTATTGTCATCGCCTTGCGGAAGGCCGTTCAATCATTTCAGCTTGGTATCAGTATTACCTATAGTTTTGAATATTTGGCATTTGACTGCAATGAAGATTCATGCGTTTCTATCACACCGTGTGGGGTAATGGTAGGGTATTGTTGAAGCAATGACTTTGAAGGATGTTTACTCAGTGCAATATTTAGGGATTCAGTATTCTATTTCCGGTGGAGGAAAGGCAACAGGTCGATAAATGTTCAAGTTTGGGTTGATAAAGTAACGACACTTGGTGTTCTCAACCGTGGTGGAATTTTCATTTGCGACGTGGTGTCTCCGTCCTCGATTAAATGTTTTTGCCGGTGTTATGATCTTCTTCAATTCGTCTATAGGCGGGATATTATGAAATAGTATCGGGGAAGCGGCTGTCAAAGATCTCGAGGTGTTATGGTTCAGGACTGAATGGGTATTTCTAATGCTGGCGGCTCGAGAATGAGGATCTTCTCAAAAGGGTTGAAGTTAGTAGAGATCTATTGGTTCAAGTGCTATAGAGATAGATATTCATTTAAGGTAACATCTGAGCAGCAAAGGATGATGAAAGACACGGTGGTTAAACTTCTGGAAGGCCAAGCGTGAGAAGCAGGAGTCGAATTGTTGCTTAAGGGAGTGAGTTTGACCTAAGTGGGAGAGTGGCAGAGTAGCATATGGGTTCAGTGGCAGGGTAACTACGCACCTTGAGGAAACGTTTAGGGTGATTTGGGGATTTTAGTGGACGGTGATTGGGTCCACGTGCTTAATTTGAAATATTGGCTATTATATGACGGTGAAATTGGATGCAACAGAAAGGGGTTTCTTGGTATGAAGAAGGATACAACGTAACTTTGAATTTGGAAAATATTGTCGCATATTTGAGTTAAGGTCCATAAGGAGTGATCGGACTATGTACAGTGGGTGCATGAGAAGGGGCTCAGGATAGGTTATTGATGTCGTAGTGATTGTGCAGTGTAGCATCGTCAGGAGATGTCGGCAGGTAATTTCCGCAGGTGGATTATCTCCAGTGGGCAGGTTATCGGTCGCGTGGTTGGCGAAGCTTCTGCGAAGAATTCTACTGACTATCCAGCAAGAGGTCGAATAGGTGAATGTTTATAGAGATGCAGAGTGTTCATGAAATTCTAACGGAAGGATTTCGAGGAATTTGGAAAATTGGTGGCGCAAGATCAGTTCAGCAATGAAGAAAGAATCTCGGTGGGTTCCAAAGTTGTGTAATGGTAGCTTCAAGCTAAGTGGGAGAGTCCCATCTCCTACGGTTGGATTGCATGGTCGTCTATTTGTGAGATTTTTGGGTATTAGCATATTGATGGGTTATTACAGCTAAGGAAAGATAACTTAATTAGTAATTTGAGAAACAAAATTGGTAAAGGTGTGCTATGGTTGGCTTTATCGGCTCGTGTTCGGGCTTTGGGAAGATTCAGGACTTATGCTACGTATAGAGGTGATTTACAAGGGGAGGGATTCAGTCGGGTGCTTCATTGAGATAGGTATTCATGTGCTAGCGGAGCCTTGGAGTTGATCATATTCGGGACCAAGCCAGAGTGGGTGACTCTCAACAACGGTCCAAGCAAAATCAAAGGTCAAAATACGGTACCTAAGGATTTCAAGCTCACGATATGGTTAAGAATCAAGCTTTTGTAGTGGATTTTGATAAAAGGTTCGGAATGTTCCATGATATTTTCGACTTGTAGTGTAGCATTCGGAGGAATGAGAGGAAATGACTTCAGATCCATAGGAGAATTATCAAAATGGGTGTATCAATCGAAGATGTGGATGTGTGTGTGATGAGGGCATAGAACAATTCATGAGTTTGGAGACAGCATGGTCTCGTGATGCAAGGCCACTCAGGAAGAGTGTGTATTGAGTTGTTATGTGTTGACTGGAGTTACTATTATTTCTGAGTCAAGTTAAGGATAAGTTAGAAAAAGCCGGATCAGTTACCCACGGTTGAATGGGCGTGATGGCGGCAATGATCAGTTCTTCCAGTGTGGTTAGATTATGCATGTGATTTGTGGAGGTACGTGTGAGGCTTGACGGCCGCCGTGATTGGTTCTATTTGGGGGCATTCAAGTATTATGGCATGTGATGTGTAGGCGGATCCCGGAAGGGTTACAGTGGATTAGACCACTACTTGAGGATTTGAATGTTCTACGGTTATGAGGATTCACTCGTGTGTTGCTGTGGTTCTCTCGGAATGAGTTAAGTAAAAAGTTTCTATAAGATGAAGTGTTTACCCTATTAGTAGTTCAGGAGTGATGGTGAAATTCTTATGCTACCACGTATTGGCATGTTAGGTGCAGTGAGCAGTATGAATTTGAAAGTGAGGATCAAGGTTGCGGTTCAGTGTTGGCAAGAATGTCACGAGCTCGGATGAGAAGGAAAGGGATTTGAATGTTTAGAGTAAGCTGGTATTGTCTTCAGCATCACCTGGGATCGGTGTTTGTGTAAGAGGCTTTGCGTTCTGGTTGCGGATTCTTGATTTGCTTTGCAGCATTTGTATGGCCGGTGGTATGGAGGTGCAGACTTGCTACCTGGTGCGTGAGATCGAGGGAGTGTATTCCATGGGAAGATTGTATAAGGGTGACATGTAGTCACTTGATTGATTGAAGATTTAAACCAAGCATGAAGAATGTGGCAAGACTGCTTATTTGATAATTTATGCCTGGGGGGCGCTCGGTTCATTTGGTTGTAGATTGTGGGAGTTTGTCCCGGCTATGATGGTTGTTCTTGTGTGTTATGAGAAAAGTGGGATATTATGGACCCAGGAAAGGCTATTAGCCTAGTTCGGTGCGATCAGAATCGACTTGAGGTTTGTGAATGGATTTAAATATGAATAAGGGCTCTATATCAGGCCAAATATGTTCATTTCAACATAGCGCCCCTCATGGAGGAGTATTTGAACGAAGGACGTTGTTTCATCGTCGGTTATTTCATGTAATGTTATATGGTGTCGTGTGTGTTATGTAACGGCTTGATAAATTTCTTATGTGTTGAGGTTCCACGTAGCGATGGTGTTATGTGAGCAGGATGGCTCTTGAGATTTAGATCATATATTGTACCTCAGTTGTGCTTGAATTTTGTAGCGTATGGTGCTATCTGTCTCCCCAGTGATTGGTATTATGTACTTAGTGCGCTTGTGACCGACATTCGGTATTTTGTTGTAATGAGAAATTTAGTTGGGTGTGTATCTCCTTATGTGAATTTTATGTGTGGATTGGGTGGCACGCCGCCATGGGTATGTTGTTTGGATCGGGTTGCACGCTGCAACAGTGTGATGTCGGATATAGTTCCCTACATTATTTTTGTGTGTTTTGTTTCCCATTTTCTGAGGGAGGTTTATAGCACCTTTCCGGTTGTATAATTAGTTACGTGAGTTTATTAGTTCCTTCCAGAGTTTGTTTTCCTTATGTATCTCGTTCGAGTTTGTAGCTTAGTGGCATCATATGAGACTTTTGGTCATGTCTGGGGCGGCTTACTGCCTGAGCAGTTCATACTGGGTGAGACGAGATTATTGGATCAGGGATCAGCGCGATAAGATTATATGAAGTATATTAAAGAACAAATACCATTATTGGGTTCATAATGAGGTGATGATTCTAGTCAAGAGGAGAGATTAAATGATTTGTTGACTCTGCAGTTGGTTATTAATTTCTACACATCTCTTCCATCGTGGCGGTATTGTAAGAGTTAGAGCAGGACCTATATATATGTCATGGGGCATTGTGAGCATCAGATTCGGGGAATGTCGGCTATATTGATCAGAGAGTGTTATTATGGGCCTGTGAATGATGTGGTTCATGGTGTAAATTCAGTAATGGTATGCAGTCATGTTCTGGTTCATCGTGTGGTGATTGATAGGGTGTTCGTATATTGAAATCAAGCCTGGCAGAGGATTTCGGATGTCGGAACTGAGCTCTAAGGCTTATTTTCCTAAATAAAAGAGAATATCTTCGGATTTAATCAAGCTATTGTGCTCAATCGAGTTGTGGTAGCACGGGTACGAGGTGTTAAGCAGTAATCCTAGATTACTCTAGCGCGGTTCTTAGCACGTTCGAGGATGAACATATGTTTAAGTAGGAGAGAATATGATGACCCGGCCGGTCATTTTGAGCTCTAGCGCGTCGTTCAGCAGTTTAAGGCCATGAGCAGTTTCATTTCATGTATTATAACTTGTACGTATGGTCGGAATTGAATCCGGGAGTTTCGGAGTTGATTTGTAAAGAGAACTCTCGTTTCGGAAGCTTTAAGTTGGAAGAATTGACTAAGGTTTAATCTTTGAGTAAACGGCCCCAGAATCGGGATTTGAAGGTTCGAGCAGGTTCGTATGATGATTTTGGACTTGGCCGTATGTCTGGGTCGGGTTTTGGATGGCCCGGGAGCGTTTCGGCGCCGATTATGGAAGTTAGCATTTTGTGTAGGAACTCGTAAATTTGGGTTGAGGTGCATTTCAATATTATCGATTTTCGTTTGGGATTCCGAGTCTAAGAATAGGCCCTTATGGTGATTCTGGCATTGGGAGCACGATCGGAAGTGGATTTGGAGGTCTGTGGGTCATTTTGGAATCATTTGGCTAAAGTTAGAAATTTGAAGGTTTTTGAGAAGTTTGACCGGAAGTGGACTTTTTGATATGGGGGTCGGATTCCGATTCCGGAAGTTGGAGTAGGTCCGTAATATTGAATATCACTTGTGTGCAAAATTTGAGGTCAATCGGATGTGATTTGATAGTTCTCGGCATCGAATGAAGAAGTTTAAAGTTCTTAAATTCATCAAGTTTGGATTGGGGCGTGATTCATGATTTTGGCGTTGTTTGATGTGATTTGAGGCCTCGAGCAGGTCCGCATTATGTTTTGGAACTGATTGGTGTGATTGGACGGGGTCTAGGGGGCCTCGGGTGGATTTCGGGTGGTTAACGGATCAAAAATGGAATTTGGGGAATGGATGAAGCAACTGATATCTGGTTCGATCACACCTGCATAAAAAGGGCCGCAGGTGTGAGTTCACGGGTGCGAACCAGTGGTCGCAGGTGCGGTGGACGGAAAAGAGCTTGGGAGCGCAGGTGCGAGGGTATGTTCACACCTGCGAAGGCTGGAAAGGGAGGCGCAGGTGCGGATCCGTGCCGGGCAGGAGGAATGCGCAGGTGCGAGGTTTTTGCCACACCTGTGAAACCGCAGATGCGGCTGGTTGACCGCAGGTGCGGAAAGGGCTGGAGGCAGTAAGGGTTTTTATAAACGAGAATTGGCCATTTTTCTCCCATTTTTCATTGGTTTGGGCGATTTTGGAGAGCTTCAAGGGGAGATACTCTTCAAGTATCACAAGGTAAGTTATTCCCACTCATTACAAGTTAAATACATGATTTAAATATGGATTAAAGTATGGAGATTTGTACAAATTTGGGATTTTGAGGAAAACCTAGAAATTTATATTTTTGGATGTTGCCACGAATTTGGGCATGGAATTGGGAACAAATGGTTATGGGTGATCATTATCTTCAAAAAAATTTGGAATCCGGGCACGTGGGCCCGAGGGTAATTATCGACTTTTCGATCGGGGTTACGAATTGTTATAAATTGGATTATAATGAGTAATTGAGTATATATTAACGGGTTTCGATAACTATTGGCTAGTTTTGGAGCGTTATGCATTGATTTGAGTCATCGGAAGGGCGTGGAATGCCGGTTATGAAACTTCGGAGCGAGGTAAGTCTCCTTTCTAACCTTGTAAGAGGGAATTAACCCCATAGGTGTACTAAATTATTATGTGCTTCTATTTGTGGGGGCTACGTATGCACGAAGAGACGAGAGTCAGTACGTAGCTACTAGCTATGCCTATGTCCGGGTAGTTTTAGGCTTACATCATGCCTTGTTAATATTGTTATTGATTTATGTTTATTGTTTGCCTTGAGAGGGAGCGACATTGAGTTCGCTTATTAAATGTTTTGAGAGGACTTGAAATTTAAGAATTTAAGATTTAAAAGGTTTCGTTTGAACTTCATAATTTCTAAAGGAATTGAGGAATATTATAATAGCTTAAGAAATCTATGTGTAACCACATCGCATGTATGTTTCGCGAGCAGGGTATTTCCTTATACTACTCTTATGGGATCGGGTCGTTCGCCTCGGCATGATTTATGTACTACACTCTCATAGAAGCGGGTCATTCGCCTCGGCAGGTTAATAGATGCATCTATGGTTTGCGTCATTCGACCCTCTGGCAGTGCACAGTTTACTTTTATGTTGGATCGGGTCGTACCCCTCGGCATTTCCTATATATATTATCCTCATGGAATCATGCGTGATATTTGGATAGAAACCAGTGTATCTGAGGGTTTTCCCCTTATTGAATTATGACAACCTCTTTAATGAAATCCACTGTATCTATGTATATGCTCCGGTTACAGAGGGAACTTGCTAGTTGAGACCTGAGTAAATTGTAAATAAGGGAATTGTACCACGTAATTTATACTTGTTTGTTTCGTATATTTACTTTGTTTCATATTTGTTCATTTATTTACCGTACCTGATATTATTGGACCACTAGTAGTGTCGGAGTCGACCCCTCGTCACTACTTATTCGAGGTTGAACGGGATACTTACTGGGTATACGTTGTTTTTGTACTCATACTACACTTGTTGTGCATTTTGTTGCACAGGCACATATATGTCTAGGGTCCCAATTTGGCGCAGCGTCATGGGTGATACGGAGACTTAGGTGAGCTGCACCTCTCGAGACGACCGCAACCAACAGAGTCTCCTTCAGAGTATTGTATTGTATTTTCCCTACTGTCCAATTGTATTCCGGACGGTTATTGTATTACATTTTGTTTTCTAGAAATTGCTCATGCACTTGTGACACCGAGCTCTGGGATGTATATGGGATTAGTTAGTATTGAAAAGTGGTTAAATACATTATTCTTTACTCGGTGAAGTTCATTATTTATCGCTAAATGTAAGGAAAAGAAATGATTTCAAAAATATTAAAATGAGAATTTAATTAACTATTTAATGTTGGTCCTCCTGACAGTGGTGTCCGGCGCCATCACGACCTATAATGGATTTTGGGTCATGACAATATGTTGGGTTTGAATCGCCCTCTATTATTCGCCACCTCGAAACATTAACGGGAGATTTTTTCACTGCTCGATTTGTATATTGTCGATTCGATGAGGCATTTTTTCCAAAATTAGGGGGAGCAATTGGTGAAATCAAACGGAAAATTTCGTGGAAAAATCCATCATTGTCTCATCTTGATCCACGTGCCTCTATTTGTGAAAACAAGGTGCAAAAGATTATTCACTTGTAGAAAATAGCAAATCAAATGTCAGACGCATTTACCGATTTGAAAAGGATAACGAAATCACATATACCTGCAGAGAATGTTCCAATTTGTATTGATGTCCCTGTTGGACAATCTTCTAGTGTCACAACTAATGAGTCAAAAACACGCCTAAAGAGTGCGGACCATTAGGTTATAAGGATCAAAATCCTAGTAAAAGGAAAATAAAAATTATCAAGATGACACTACGAATGAGTCTCATAAAGAAACCCATGATTTAACCAATCCTGAGATTCATGAGGAAATCAATGAGCCTGAGACTCAAGAAAATAAGGAACTATCAATAAACCCAATCGATATTGAGACAAATTTGAATCGATTGAATATAATGGTAGATTATGTCTTTGCATACAGTGTTGCATCTAGCATTATGCAAGATAATGAGGATCTTGAACCTCAATCTGTTGGAGAATGTCGACAAAGACGTGATTGAACAAAATGGCAAGAAGCAATCCAATCTGAGTTGGATTCACTTGCGAAATGTGAAATTTTTGGGTCTGTAGTCCAAACACCTGATGGTGTTAAACCAGTTGGCTATAAATGGGTCTTTGTACGTAAAAGGAATGAGAAAAATGAGGTACAAAGATATAAGCACACCTTGCTGTACAAAAAATTTCACAAAATCCTGGTGTCGATTATGAAGAGATGCATTCTCCTGTTGTAGATGCTATAACATTCTGTTATCTCATTAGTTTTGTCGTCCTTGAAAAGCTTGACGTGCATTTAATGGATGTGGTTATAGCCTACCTTTATGGCTCACTTGATAATGAGATACATGAAAATTTCCGAGGGATTTAAAATGCCTGATGCACATAATTCATAGTACCGGGAAATGTTTTCAATCAAATTGTAAAGGTCTTTGTATGGTCTAAAGCAATCAGGAAGAATGTGGTATAACCGCCTTAATGAGTATTAAAGGAAGGTTATATAAATAATTTCATTTGTCCATGATGATTGTTCGATCACTTGATGTGAATAAGAACCCGTTCCGACCTCATGAAAACAATGAAGAACTTCTTGGTCCTGAAGTACCATATTTAGTGCAATTGGTGCACTAATGTATCTTGATAACACTACAAGTCCTGACATAACTTTTTCGGTTAATGTCTTAGCAAGATATAGCTCTGCTCCTACAAGGACATATTGGAATGGAATTAAACACATATTGCGGTATCTAAAAGGGACTACCGATATGAGATTAATTTATGGCAATTATTGCAGTCCGATCTTGTTGGTTATGCCGATGCTGGGTATTTATCTGACCCACACAAGGCTCGATCGCAAACAGGCTATGTGTTTACATATGGAGGCACTGCAAAATCTTGGCGATCGACTAAGAAATCAATCGCGGCTACTTTATCTAATTATGCTGAGATAATTGCTATTCATGAAGCAAAGTCTAGAATGTGTATGGTTGAGGTCTATATTACACCTTATTCGAGACAAATGTAGTTTGAAGTGTGACAAACTACCCACAATTTTGTATGAAGACAATGCAGCGTGCATAGACCAATTGAAGGAAGGATTCATAAAAGGAGATAGGACAAAGCACATTTCACCAAAGTTATTTTTCACACATGATCTTCAAAAGAATGGTGATACTAATGTGCAACAGATCAGTTCAAGTGATAATATGGCTGATTTGTTCACNCCTCTCTTATTTTCCCTTTTTTTTAAGATAAGAAAGGAGACAATAAGCCCGTCAACATTGAAGCTTCCGCTTTTGGCAGCTGTTAGGCAAGTGATAACCGACGTCAACCTTCAAGAAATTAGTGTACAAGATTGGGATGTGAAGGCTGAAGGATATGAATTGATACTCTCATAAAGGGGAGTTAATACGCGATGTACTTTTTTTTCATTACAAGGTTTTGTCCTACTGGATTTTCCTTTCAAGGTTTTTAATGAGGCAACCAAAAAGCATATTTCTAAACATGTGTACTCATTTTTCTTCGCTAGGATTTTTTTTTAATAAGGTTTTAACGAGGCACATTATTTATGGACATTCAAAGGGGAGTGCTATAAGAAAAATCAAATTATGGTGGATGTCTATCTCCCTCCATGATCTTCCTCTCAAATGCTTAATGACATATTCAATGACATATTTCTTCATTTCTCATGCCTATATAAAGGCATTGCAATAGATGGAAAGAACACACAATTAAAGAAGAAATAAAATCTCTTTCTTCTCTCTATCTCCATTTCTTGTTCATGTTTTACTAAATTGCTTTTATTTTATAACAATTAAAAAATTAGTTTCTTTAGATACTTTTTTATTATTATCTTTGTCTTTAGGGTGGTAGGATATTTGGCATTGACCCCTATTTTGGAAATTAACATTCAAAGAGTAAATACACCAAGGAAAGAGACATAAAACCTTACCTCTACAAAATAATATTAAGCAGGCATCTCCTCATGAAGAGGCATATCCAGGACTTCAACAACATGGGAGCACTAATCAAAAATATTGGTGCACTATTACGAGATTATAGGTTCAACATTCATTGATTCTTTTTGTTGTAATTTTTGTGACTTTTCACTTGTGTATATATACTCTGTATCAAAATAATTGAATCAGTTAAACCATGGAATATATGTTACATCCTCCACCACTGCTAATTTTAATATGTACACAAAATTTAACGATGAGGCAGAAGGAAAATAAGGATTTTCATTGTCTGACTTAAAATTTTGAAAAAAATAAATTAAAGAAAGGAAAAGGTAAAAGAAAAGTAGTTAATTAAAATGCAAAAGGGGAGACAAGACATGCTCATCCCCCATAGATGGAACCAATTCGGGAAAAATAAAAGGAACAACAAGACAGACATGAGATTTGAACTTTCTAGCTCAATTCTAGAAATAAAAAGGAAAAAACAACAAGATAAAAGTGTGATTTGAAACTCTGATTTCACTAGTAAAAGTGCACCAAGTAATTTTGTATTATCATCGGACCATTTGACGTTAGTTGCGCACCTATATTTGTAAGTAATAATAAAGAAATTAGTATTATTATACATAATTTAGGAAGAAAAGCATAAGTATACGTGAACTCATACTCTAACCCTTAGATAATAAGGAAACTGACACTGCATAGCCACTCTCAAAATAATAGTCAAAAAAATATATATAT
>ML325053.1:0-24537 GCA_005239505.1 Nicotiana paniculata | reverse complement strand
GTATTTTTCGACGTATTTGCATCCTTTTAGCCCCGTTTCCATCTCCACTTCACCTACACATGAAATAACTCCATTAAGCACATAATAAGTGTAATTTTATCATTAATGCGCATAAAATGTAAGGTATATCACATGTTAAACTATGCATTTTAGTCTCGCATCAGTTACTATTGGCGAGGAGGGTGTTATGAGACTTCAAGGCCGTTTATGTGTTCCTAATGTCGATGGCCTGAGAGGGAGGATTCTAGAGAAGGAACATAGTTCTCGGTATTATGTTCATCCTGGTGCTACGAAGATGTATCCTGATTTGAATTGGCATTACTGGTGGAAGCGGATAAAGAACGACATGTGGAGTATGTGGCTAGGTGTCTTAATTGCCAGCAGGTTAAGTATGAGCACCAGAGGCCAGGAGGCCTACTTCAGCTGATGCCCATTCCTGAGTGGAAGTGGGAGCGCATCATTATGGACTTCGTGGTTGGGTTTCCTCAAACTTTGCGGAAGGTTGGCGCGGTTTGGGTCATTGTAGATAGGTTGCCAAGTCGGCGCATTTCATTCCAGTGGCTATTACATATACTTTTGAGAGGTTAGCCCATATCTACATTCGGGAGATAGTCCGGTTGCACGGTGTGCTGGTGTCCATTATATCAGATCGAGGTCCTTAGTTCACCTCGCACTTCTGGTGAGCATTGCATAGTGAGATGGGTACCCAGATAGACCTCAGCACAACATTTCACCCTCAGACTGATGGCCAGTCGGAGCGTATTGTTCAGATATTGGAGGACATGCTCAGGGCATGTGTGATTGACTTCGGAGGTCAGTGGGACTAGTTCTTGCCTTTGACCGAGTTTTCTTACAATAATAGTTATCAGTCCAGCATCGAGATGGATCCATTTGAGGCTTTGTATGGTCGGCGATGTTGTTCTCCTATCGGGTGGTTTGAGCCTTGCGAGGCTAAGTTATATGGAACCGACCTGTTGAGGGATGCTTTGGAGAAAGTGAAGTTGATTCAGGAGAGGCTCCGCACAGCACAGTCTAGACAGAAGAGTTACGCGGATCAGAGGGCGCGTGATTTATCATTTATGGAGGGAGATAGGGTCCTGTTGAAAGTTTCTCCTGTGAAGGGTATTATGAGGTTTGGGAAGAAAGGCAAGATGAGCACGAGGTTTATAGGTCCCTTCCAGATGTTGAGGCGAGTTGGGGAGGTTGCTTATGAGCTGGCCTTGCCTCCCAGTTTATCAGGAGTTCATCTAATTTTTCATGTATCCATGCTCCGGAGGTACCACGCCGACATCTCTCACGTGGTTGATTTCAGCACTATTTAGTTGGATGAGAGGTTGGGCCACGAAGAGGAGCCAGTTGCTATTATTGACAGGCAGGATCGCCAATTGAGATCCAAGAGAGTTTCTATCATAAAGGTCCAATGGAGGGGCCAACAAGTCGAAGAGGCGAACTGGGAGTCCGAGGAGGACATGTGGAGCAGATAGCCGTACTTATTCAGCACTTCAGGTATGATTCTAGACCCGTTCGAGGATGAAAGTTTGTTTAAGAGGTGGAGAATAAAATTACCGACCAGTCATTTTGAATTATCGGACCCCGTTCCCCTAAATGAAACTCCCACAGCGGCTTATTGTGATTTATGATTTGCGGGGACGAGTGGTTCATGATTCAGAATTGTTTAGAGCGATATTGGAACACTTAGTTCCTTAAGGTAGGCCTTCTTGGCCAAGTTTGACTTCAGTCAATATTTTTAGTAAACGATCTCGGAATCGAGTATCGGCGGTTCCGGTAGCTTCGTATGATGATTTCAGACTTGGGCGTATGTTCGAAATGGGGTTTGGATGACCCGGGAGCATTTCAGCGTCCAATATCGAAATAAGAGTTTCCTTAAGTTCATATTTATGGTTTGGGATGTGTTTTTGTATTATCGAGGTCCAAATGGAATTCCAAGATCGGCAATAGTTCCATTATGTCATTTATGACTTGCCTGCAAAATTTGGTGTCATTCCGAATAGTATAGCTCGGTTCGGCGCATCGTTAGCGAATTCAAGAAACTTAAAGTTCCTAAAATTAATTCTAGGGGTTTTGAGGTGTGATTTTGAGTTTTAGCATTGTTCTGGGTGTTCCGAAGGCTCGAGTGAGTCCTTATTATGATTTGGGACATGTTGGTATATTTTGACGGGGGCTCGGGTGGGCCCAGGTGCCTCTCGGGCATCAAACAAGGCCAACAACCAGCTGAAGCAACTGCTGGTGCACCTATTCTGGTGTGACTGCAGGTGTTGTTTCCTAGCCGCAGGTGCGGGACCGCTCCTATGATCCCAGCCTCGCAGGTATGACCCCAGGTGGGCTGCTCAGTTCTAGCAGGTGTGGGCCCTTTCCCACAGGTGCAAAGCCGCAGGTGCGAGCCTAGGCCCTTGTCCCATTTTCCGCAGGTGCGAGCTATTGCTCGCAGGTGCGGTCCTTGAGCCGCAGGTGCGGAATCCACTGTAGGCTGTGTGTTCTTTTAAAACACGGGAAATACTCATTTTTCTCCATTTTGTTCCACCATTGTCGACCTAGAGAGCTTGGGAAAGGGCCAATCCACCTAGCTACTGAAAAGTAAGTAAATTCTACCCTAAAGTTAGTTAATGCATGAATTACTAGTTGAATTTAACTACCTAATTAGTGAAAAAATAAGGAATTGGGTAGTACCTAGTGCTTTCGAGAATTTGGAGAATTACTCGTGAATTAGCTGTGAAACCATACAAAAATCATATATTAACGATCCTTAGGTTATGGGTGATTGTTTCCTTCGACAATTTTTGGAATCCGAGCATGCGGGCCCAGGGGTGGATTTTACGATTTCTTCTAGAATGATGAATTGACTAAATAAGTAGGAGAATTACATGCTTTGAGTATAAAATACTCATATCATAGTCCTTGAGCAATTCCAACTACCTCCGCTACCTTAAGTTCAACTCCTTCTGCTTGAATAAATACTGAAGACTCTTGTGGTCTGTGAACAGTTCCACATAGACCCCATGAAGATAATGCCGCCAGATTTTTAATGCAAACACAACCTCCACGAGCTCCAAATCATGCGTCGGATAATTCTTCTCGTGATTCTTGAGCTGTCTAGAAGCATATGCTATTACCTTACCACATTGCATCAATAGCACCCCAAACCAACCATTGAACGATCACAATAAACCACAAATCTCTCTGAACCTTTTGGCAAGGTCAACACTGGTGCTGAAGTCAATCTCGACTTTAATTCCTGAAAACTCTTTTCACATGCATCGAACCACTGAAACTTAACTGGTTTCTGCGTCAGCACAGTCAATAGGGAGGCGAGAGTAGAAAATCCCTCCACGAACCTTTGATAATACCCAGCTGGACCCAAGAAACTACAAATCTATGTCGGGGTCGTCGGCCTAGGCCAATCCTTCACCGCTGCAATCTTTTGGGGATCAACCTGAATCCCCTCCCTGGAAACAACATGGTGCAAAAAGGTGACTGATTCTAGCCAAAACTCACATTTTGAAAACTTTACATACAATTGGTGCTGAAGAAGAGTCTGTAGAACTGCCCTGAGGTAATTAGCATGATCTTCCTGACTCCGCGAATAAAAAAGAATATCATCAATGAAGACAATCACAAAGGAGTCGAGAAACGGTTTGAAAACCCGATTCATAAGATCCATAAAAGCTGATGGTGCGTTGGTTAGCCCAAAAGACATTACTAGAAATTCAAAGTGCCCATATCGAGTCCTGAAGGCGGTATTAGGAATATACTGCTCCCTGATTTTTAACTGATGATACCGGGACCACAAATAAATCTTTGAGAAGAACTTAGCACCTTGCAACTGGTCGAACAAATCATGTATACGAGGCAATGGATACTTATTCTTGATGGTGACCTTGTTGAGTTGCCGATAATCAATACACATCTGAAGCGATCCGTCTTTCTTTCTGACAAAAAGAACCGGTGCGTCCCAAGGCGACACACTTGGCCGAATGAAACCTTTTTGTAATAAATCTTCCAATTGTTCTTTTAACTCTCTCAATTCTGCTGGCGCCATTCGGTAAGGTGGGATAGATATTGGCTGCGTATCTGACAATAAATCAATCCCGAAATCGATCTCCCTATCTGGTGGAATCCCAGGAAGCTCGTCCGGAAATACTTCAAGAAATTCATTCACACATGCACATATTCGGGAGCAGGCACCTCTGAAGTGGTGTGCGCAACCCCGACCAAATGGTAGATGCAACCCTTTCTGATCATTTTAGAGGCTTTAAGGTAGGAAATAAATCTACCTCTTGGCACAACACTATTCCCCTCCCATTCGATAACTGATTCATTACGAAACTCAAGCCTCATAATCCTGGTTCGGCAGTCGAGTTTAGCAAGGCACAAATAGAGCCAATCCATGCCCAAAATTACATTAAAGTCTACCATTTCTAACTCAATAAGATCGGCCGCGGTATCCCGACCACGCACTATGACAACACAATTTCTATAGACCCGCACGACCGTGATAGAATCACCAATCATAGTGGACATATAGAATGACTCGTGAAGTTATTCGGGTTCTATCCAAAAACTTGAAGCAATAAATGGAGTAACATATGACAACGAAGACCCGAGATCAATAAGAGCGTAAACATCATGAGAGTGAACAGTAAGAATACATGTGACAACATCTAGAGAAGACTCGGCGCTCTGGCTACCACTCAAAGCATAAAACAGGCTGGGTCCCCCTTGACCCCGCACTCTACCCCTAGCTTCTCTGCGCCCTACTGGTGCTGGAGGGCGTGCTGAGGACCTAGCGGCTGATGAATTAGAGGGCTGAAAAACACCCCTACCTGTGCCCTAACTGGGCGCACGACAATCTTGCTGAACATGGCCCCTCACTCCGCATCTATAGCATATCAGAATATCCAAGTAACAAGGCTCAGTATCAAATATGCCACACTTAGGGCATGGGACCCTCCGCTACTGCTAGAACCTCCCAACTGAACGACCCGACTGATGGAACCTCCTGCTATCTGAACCGGGTCCAAAACAACCTCCCTACTGATAACTGTGCCCTAATGGCGGTGCACTGGTTGTGGACTGAGCATATGAGTGAGATGGCCTTGATGATCCTCTCCCAAGGGCTGATCTCACACCTCCAACTAAGCTCCTAGGGTTTTCCGCTGATTGGGCCCTACTACTGCTCTCTCTCTCCATCCTTATTTTCAATTTCCGAGCCTCTGTAGCCTAGGCGAATCCCACTATTTTCCCATAATTCATATCTGAATGCAAGGCAGCTGTAGCAGCTTCAATAACAACCAAGGGACCAAGGCCTTGAACAAACCGTCGAACTCTGGCCTCTATAGTCGGCATCATGTGAACAACATATTTGGACAAGCGCACAGACCCCATATGATACTCACACACACTCATGTTGCCCTGCTTAAGGACCTCGAACTCCACAGCACGGGCCGCCATAGTCTCGGCAGGCAAGAAATGATCCATGAAAGCATCAACAAACTCATCCCACTATGCCGGAGGGCTCCCCTCTCCACAGGAACTCTCCCACATTTCAAACCACGAATATGATGCTCCCTTCAGACTATAGAAATCCAACTCAACCCTCTCTGCCTCAGTAGCCCTCATAACTCGGAGGGTCTTGTACATCTCATCAATAAAATCATGAGGCTCAGCCTCTGGTTCGGTGCATGTGAACTCTGGAGGGGCTAACCGCAGAAACTGGTTGACCCTGGATCTCGAATAATCCCCTTGCTCGCTAGAGGATGCAGGGGCAGCATGTGATCTTTGGGCCTGGGAGGCCACTATTTGGGTCAACATATGAATCTCTCCCCTGAGGTCCCCATCAGAAATACCGGGACCGGAAGCTGGGACTCAAGAAGGATCAGGAACATCAGCAGGAGTGACTGTAGCACCCTTCGATGGAGCCGGAATAGGAATATCCTGGCTTGGGATGGAAGAGTCTAGCAGATTCAGGGTCGGGGAATTATTCTCACCCGCACCATCAAATAAAGAATTCACGGCCACTACTAAAAATTTGAAAAATGCACGAGTTAGAGATAGATAACCTCGCCTTCCACCACATCGCACTGCAATAAAAGGGTACTTTCCTAAATGTCCAAGCAGCCCCCTAATAGATGTGGTCGACGACACACCGATAAGAAGGGCTCTTTTAAGGCGCGAGTCACAGTCTTCCACTGGTAGAGGTCGAGGGAGTGGTAGAGGTAGAGGTTCAGGTGGTAGCCAGAATGGTAGCTATGCTTTAGGCATTGGGACAGGTATGTTAACCATTTTCTCTCACGATGGTTATGCCTTGATAGACCCATGATCTACTTTATTGTGTATTACCCCATTTGTTGCGCGAAAGTTTGGTATAGTGCCTGAAACACTAAGTGATCCTTTAGTGGTATCTACACCGGTCGGACAATCGAATATTGCTATACGGGTTTGCCAAGGTTGTATGATGACAGTTTGTGGTCGTCAAACCTCAGCCGACCTAGTTGATCTAGAGATGTTGGATTTTGATGCTATCATGGCACGGACTAGTTGGCAGCTTGCTGTGCCACAGTTGATTGTCGAGCAAAGACAGCCAAATTTTATTTTCTGGGTAAGCTAGTCTTTGAAAGGGTAGATAATACAACGACACACAGAGATAGGTTTATTTCCTATCTGAAGGCGAGGAAAATGATTGCAAAAGGGTGTATTTATCATATTGTGCGAGTTAGAGATAAAGATGCTGACATACCTACACTTCAGTCTATTCCAGTAGTAAAAAAATAAGCAGATGTATTTCCAAATGAACTTCCAGGTATTCCTCCGGAGTGAGAGATTGACTTTAGCATTGATTTGCTTCCGGGAACTCAATCACTATCCATCCCTATGTATAGAATGGTACCAGCCGAATTGAAGGAGTTGAAGGAGTAGTTACAAGATTTGCTAGATAAAGCTTTCATCAGGCCAAGAACCTCACCTTGGGGTGCACCACTACTATTTGTACGGAAGAAATACGGCTCATTGAGGATGTGTATCGATTATAGGTAGCTGAACAAAGTAACTATTAAGAATAAGTATCCTCTTCCAAGGATAGATGACTTGTTTGATCAGTTGCAAGGGGCTAGATGATTTTCAAAGATAGATTTGAGGTCGGGGTACTAGCAGGTTAGAATTTTGGGAGAAATATATTCCCAAGACATCTTTCAGGACCCGATATGGCCACTTCGATTTCCTTGTCATGTCCTTCGGTTGACGAATGCACCTGCCGTATTTATGGACTTGATGAATAGCCTATTCTGACCATTTTTAGATCTGTTCATGATGGTATTTATTGATGATATTCTTGTTTATTTATGTACATAGGATGAGCATGACTACCACCTGCGAGCGGTACTCCAAACCCTCCGTGATAGTAAATTATACGCAATGTTTTCTAAATGTGAGTACTGTAGCATTCTTGGGGCACATTGTATCTGATGGAGGTATAGAGGTAGAAACCTAGAAGATTGAGGCTATGAAATCCTGGCCTAGACCTACCACTCCGAAAGAGGGTCGTAGCTTTCTAGGCTTAGCAGGATACTACCAGAGGTTAGTAGAGGGTTTTTGTTCCCTTTCGGCACCATAAAAAAAGTTGACGCAGAAAGCAACTAAGTTTCAGTGGGCAGAGGCTTGCGAGCAGAGTTTCAAGGAGCTTAAGAACATGTTGACCTCAGCTCCAATTCTAGCACTTCTAGAGGTCCAGATGGTTATGCCATGTATTGTGCTGCCTCAAGTGTCGAGTTAGGATGTGTCCTGATGCAACATGGGAAAGTAAGTGCGTATGATTCAAGGCAGTTAAGGAAGCATGAGTGGAATTATCCGACCCACGACCTCGAATTAGCTACATTTGTCCATGCACTTAAGATATGGTGGCATTATTTATATGGTGTTCATGTTTATGTATTCATTGATCATAAGCCTGCAATATATCTTCAAGCAAAAAAAATTAATTTTCTCTATAGTCAATGGATTGAGTTATTAAAAGATTACGATGTTAACATTATCTACCATCACGACAAAGCTAATGTGTTAGCAGATGCCTTAAGTCGCCGATCTACGGTTATGTTAGCACATGTAGAGGCTGAGAAAAGACCATTAACTAGAGAGATTCATCAATTTTGGCTTGTTTTGGGGTTCAGTTAGTAGACTTTTGTAATGCTGGAGTTGTACTCCAAAATACTGCAAAATCAACTCTAATAGTCTAAGTAAAGAAGAGGCAGTACGAGGACCTAGAGTTGGTCGAGTTGAAAGAGCGAGTTTCTCAACAAAAGAAGCCATTGTTAGAGCTCCAGGGAGATGGGGTTCTTAGATATAGGGACCGTTTGTGTGTTCCAAATGTGGTAGGGCATCGAGATAGGATTCTGTCAAAGGCACATTATTCGTGGTACTCCATTCATCCTGGGTCGACGAAGATGTATCATGTCATTAAGGATGTGTAATGATAGAACGATATGAAGAAGAACATTTATGAGTTTGTTGCTCAGTGTCCTAGTTGCCAGCAAGTGAAGGTAGAGCACCAGATGCCCGGAGGGCTAATGCAGACTATAGAGATCTCGACGCAGAAATGGGAGGCGATAAACATGGACTTTATCACGATTTTACCTCGTTCTCATCATAAGTTCGATTCTATATGGGTGATGTCGCGCCCCCCTTTTTTTCTCGCGAAATCGGTGTTTCGACATTCGACAACTCTTTTCCTTTTGGGAAAGAGGAGTATAGAAACTGAAGAGTCGCCACCTAGCTGATTTAAGGTGCGTTAGGGCACCTAATGCAAGTAACTCATCAAACCAGTCTACATTACCAGAGATTGGGTAAGGGCTTGAATTACCTTGAGGAGAAAAGTGTTAGGCACCCCTCGAGGTCCAAAACGGTGGGTCCCGGCCAAACTTACTTGGTGAGTTAGTCATTTAACAGATAAGCAGTATAAGCACACATATGTAAATAAGATAAAGGAAATTTAATAGATAAGCAGTCTGAGCACACATATGTATAAAGATAGTGAAGTCCGAAGTTATTAGCCTATAGGATCACATCTGTACAATGCCTGGTAATCCTTCCTCAACTAGAGGGGTTACAAGTTGCATTAGCGCACAGGTCATCATATCCTTTTACTACCCGATTACCCTCCCCTTAGCGACTGTATAAGCGGTTTTAATTAAACGAACTCTAAGCGTGCATTACCTGTCCCTTCCTTGTGGTACCGGAGGTGTTTAGGACCTCTATTTTTAGGATGTTATAGACTCTCCCAAAGTGTTTAAAAGGGAGAATCTAAGCGACAAAAAAGAACAAACAGGACTGTCAAGTAAGACAACAATTAAGGGCTCATGTTTACCTCTACAAATAAACAGGCAATTAGCATGTCTCAAACATCAAGATTTCAGATGTTTCAGAAAAGGTCCTAGAACATGATATATAGGTGAGCATGACAAATAGAGAATGTGCAGCACTATGTTAACGCGAAACGGTAAAGACCTAATCAGTTTGCCTAGTGATATTTAGAACCTGTCGAATCTGGGTAGTCACAAATAAACAAAGCATAGTTTTAAAATTTTTATAAAGCCTTAATTACCTATAGGCTTGCCTATGCGTGGTTCAGGGATACCCTATAACATGCTGTCTAAAAATGCAAATATAATTCTGGAAATTGAGTAAAGGAAAGCAAATAGTTGCTTTTAAACAATCTTATAGACCGGCGATGTAGTCATGATTTAAAGCGAATACAAACACAGTCCTAAAGCAGGATTTCTAATGCACACCAAGGATGGACATTTTTACTAAGCATAATTACAGCGGTAATTTAATAACAAGATTTCTAGGTAATCATGATTATGCATAAGCAGAATTCCATGACAAATGAGGTAATTAACCTATAACATGTTGCCTAGTATGCCAAGTGGATTTAAAATCATGGTTTCTGATGCAAATAAACATAGTTTAAACCTAAAAGCATGACTTCTAATGTAAGTAAACATAGTATAGACCTAAAGGCAGGATTTCCACTCGTTTTCCCCACAAAAATCATATAAGAATCCCTCCTTTTTTACTAATGATCCCAATATCTGTTTACAAAGGTTATTATTACAAATCATAGATGAATTAATTACATAATAAATATAAGCTATGCTATAGGGAGCCTGAGATAAGCCTAAAGTGAACCTGGAAATACCAGGCCTTCAAAACAGTCCAGGACGCCAAGGTCTCATAGCCAATATGGTGTCCTGGTGTGTCAAAGTTCCCTAAGGACCTTAGGGATCCCGGGCAATGCTCACGCTAAGATCCTTTGAGTAGGGAAGTGATTGTATGTAGTGCGGAAAGGCCAGCCCTAGTGTTCCAGAGTTCGGAGGAATCTCATGGATTCCTAGGCAGTACACACACTAGAGGGGCAGAATTTAAGTAATCTAAGAGTAGACGTGAGAGTGTTTGATATAGTTTAGAAGAACTTAGTAAAAATAGAATAGAGGTAAAAATTTCAGGAGTGAAAAGGTTTTCAGGAATAGAAACATTTCTTAAAAATGATAAGAGTAAAACAATTTTGGAAACAATTTTGAGAAGAAGAAAGATTCAACAAGCAACCACACAGTCATAACACTTAGAGTGCCCATATTCAAAACCATTTGTTACTTGTTTCTAAGTGAAGGCAAACAAGTTTACAATCAGGGATCAGGGGATTGGGAACATAGAGGCTAGTATACTTTCTATCTTGCTACTCCACCAATTATCTTTCTCGATCGCATTGACCCTCTCGATATGATGATAAGTCTCTCTGATGAGTGGTCATTTTACCACTAATTTTAGCCTCTTTTCATTAGATTTGCATCCTTCAATGATAACTTGAGGTTGTTTATAGTGTGTAATTGCTCAAATTTCAGGGAATGATGCCATGAAGTAATTGGTGTTGAATTTAAGTGGAGTTGAGCACAAATGGGTGAAAAATGTACAAAAAATGTCACAACCCAAAATTCTAACCGAGGTCGTGATGGCACCCAAAAGCGGGGTCAAGCAAGCCGACTCTTAATTTACTAAAGGTTCCTTCTTATTAGATTAAACACATTAAAATATACTCAGCTTTTAAAAGTTAAAAATTATTTGACAAGGAAAAATAGCCAANCCGTAAACTAAAATAACAACTACGTGTGTGCCAGGAACTAGTGTCACAAGTCCTACAGGCATACTAACAGAATGTACAAAACATAATATACAATCCCACTGTCTGAAAGGAATAGACAAGAAATAAGCAAAAGAAAACTCCAAGGTGTTGCCGAGGATCGTCAGGAAAAGCAGCTCACCGTGAAGTCGGGTCCAACTAAGATCAGAATTGAGCTCCGGTCTGTTGACCAGATGCACCAGCCTCAGAACTTGTACAATAAAGTATAGAGTGCAGCATGAGTACATAAACAAATATGTACCCAATGAGTATCCCGCCTAACCTCGAAGAGGTAGTGATGAGAGGTCGACTTGACACTCACTAAGGTCCAATAAAATGATTAGCAATATATAATATCAATAACAGACGTACAATGATGATAAAAGCAGTAAACATTTAGTATAACAGTGATTCAAATAAATACTGAAAGTAAATATACTATTTCTGTCTCATTATTCTTTTCTTTCCTTTAAATATTTATCTGAACACTCAAAATCCATAACAGAATTCTTAACAATTTAACATGCGCATACAGGATAAGGACAACCAGCCTGAGCCATCATTATGATCATATCTATGCACTGTCGAGGGTTGAACGGCCCGAACCATAATATGTATATATTTTTAAATCTCGCTGTGGCGTACGGCCCGCTCCCATGAGAGTGGGGGAAACAACACTCCGCTCGCGGAATGTAAATTGCGAAGCGGTCACGTGGACACACAATCCACGCATTTTTTATTCAACAATTACGTTTCGTGAAAAGTTCCTTAAAAATTACTTAAATTTCATGATCTCAGGAAAACATGCCGCATATATCATTAACTCACTAAGCATATAATACATTTCAAGGAAAACATAAAACATGGTGTAAGCCTAGCTACCCGGAAATAAAAATAATAGCCGCTACGTACGGACTATCATCACCTTGTACGTACGTAGCCCCCATAGTTATCACATATAGCATTTAAATCACCTAGGGGAACAATTCCCCCTTACAAGGTTAGAAAGGAGATTCACCTCGCGTTGCACCTACTCCCCGGGTCAAGAATGCGCCCGAAACCCCGAACTTGACACCCACGGACTCGAAACTAGCCAAATGTTGTACAAATATGTTAATTTATATTCAAAGCAGGGAATTCTCTTATTACTTAGCCAAATTCACCATTCTTGGAGAAATTCAAAAATCCAACCCCGGGCCCGCATGCTCGGATTCTAAAAATTCTCGAAGGAAACACTCACCCATAGCCTAAGGATCATTAATATTCGATTTTTACTTGATTTCCTAGCTAATTCACGGGTAAATTCCCAAATTATCAAAAGCCCTAGATTACTACCCAATTCTTGATTTTTCACTAATTATGTGATTAACCTTAACTAGGAATTCGTGCATGAAACTAATATTAGAGTAGAATTTACTTACCTTCAATAACCAAGTCGTTTGCCCCTCTAAAATGGTGGAAATCACCCCAAGAAAGAAGAAGGAGATACGGAAAATGAGTTGAATCATGTGTATAAAAACACACTGTCTGAACAGTGTTTCTGCACCTGCGGCTCGAGGACCGCACCTGCGAAAATAGACGAGGAAGCCTGAGCCCGAACCTGCAGAGTGGAAACCGCACCTGTGGCTCCGCTCCTGGGGAACTTTTTCCGCACCTGCGAGAAACTTCCTACCCACTGGGGGTCGCACCTGCGAGGCTAGGACCGCAGGAGCGGTCTCGTACCTGCGACTAGGCAACCGCACATGCGGTCACACTAGAACAGGTACACTACCAAATATACCTCGTGTGGTGTCCGAGAGGCACCTGGGCCCATCCGAGCCCCTCGTCCAAATATACCAACAAGTACCAAATCATAATACAGACTCGCTCGAGCCTTCAGAACACCCAAAACAACGCTGAAACTCAAAATCACACCTCAAAACCCCTAGAGTCAAACTTAGGAACTTTATGTTTTCTTGACTTCGCTAACAACGCGCCGAACCGACCTATACTACCCGGAATGACACGAAATTTTGCAGGCAAGTCATAATCACATAAAGGAACTATTCCCAGTCGCAGAATTCCATTCGGGCCTCGATAACACAAAAACACGTCCCAAAATACAATAGGAACTTAAGGAACTTCTTATTTCAATATTGGGCGTCGAAACGCTCTCGGGTCATCCAAAACCCATTCCGAACATACGCCCAAGTCCAAAATCATCATACGAAGCTATCGGAACCGTCGAAACTCGATTCCAGGGTCGTTTACCCAAAATGTTGACCGAAGTCAAACTTGGTCTTAAAGGCCAACCTTAAGGAACCAAGTGTTCCTCTAGCACTCTAAACACTTCCGAATCCCGGATCACCCGCCCCTGCAAGTCATAAATCATAATAAGTCGCTATGGGAAGTTTCATTTAGGGGAACAGGGCCCGATAACACGAAATGACCTGTCGGCTCGTTACATTCTCCACCTCTTAAACAAGCGTTCGTCCTCGAACGGGTCTAGAATCGTACCTGAAGTGCTGAATAAGTGTGGATATCTACTCCCCGTGTCCTCCTCGGACTCCTAGGTCGCCTCCTCAACTGGTTGACCCTTCCACTGGACCCTTACGGCAGAAACTCTCTTGGACCTCATATGGCGGTCCTATCTATCAATAATAGCAACTAGGTCCTCCTCGTAGCCCAACCTCTCATCCAACTAAATAGTGCTGAAATCAACCACGTGAGAGATGTCGGCGTGGTACTTCCGGAGCATGGATACATGAAAAATTGGATGAACTCCAGATAAACTGGGAGGCAAGGCCAGCTCATAAGCAACCTCCCCAACTCGCCTCAACATCTGGAAGGGACCTATAAACCTCGTGCTCAGCTTGCCTTTCTTCCCAAACCTCATAATAACCTTCACAGGAGGCACTTTCAACAGGACCCCACCTCCCTCCATAAATGATAAATCACGCGCCCTCTGATCCGCGTAACTCTTCTGTCTAGACTGTGCTGTGCGGAGCCTCTCCTGAATCAACTTCACTTTCTCCAAAGCATCCCTCACCAGGTCGGTACCATATAACCTAACCTCATCAGGCTCAAACCACCCGATAGGAGAATGACATCTCCGACCATACAAAGCCTCAAATGGTGCCATCTCAATACTAGACTGATGACTATTATCGTAAGCAAACTCGGCCAAAGGTAAGAACTGGTCCCACTAACCTCCGAAGTCAATCACACATGCCTTGAGCATGTCCTCCAATATAAAAACTGTATGCTCCGATTGACCATCGGTCTGAGGCTGAAATGATGTGCTGAGGTCTATCTCGGTACCCAACTCACTATGCAATGCTCTCCAGAAGTGCGAGGTGAACTGAGGACCTCGATCTAATATAATGGACACTGGCACACCATGCAACCGTACTATCTCCCGAATGTAGATCTATGCCAACCTCACAGAAGTATATGTAGTAGCCACTGGAATGAAATGCGCCGATTTGGTCAATCTATCCATAATAACCCAAACCGCGTCAACCTTCCGCAAGGTCCGAGGAAACCCAATCATGAAGTCCATAATGATGCGCTCTCACTTCCACTCAGGAATGGGCATCTTCTGAAGTAGCCCTCCTAGCCTCTAGTGCTCATACTTCACCTGCTAGCAATTAAGACACCTAGTCACATACTTCACAATGTACTTCTTTATTTTCCTCCGCCAGTAATGTTGCTTCAAATCACGATACATCTTCGTAGCACCAGGATGAACATAATACCGAGAACTGTGTGCCTCCTATAGAATTCTCTCCATTAGGCCATCAACCTTAGAAACACATAAGCGGCCCTGAAGTCTCAGAACACCATCCTCTCATATAATAAACTCCTTGGCCCTTCCCTAAACCACTGTCTCTCGTACCTCATCCAAACACGGATCATCGAACTGCCGCCCTTAATCTCCCCCAGTAACCAAGACTAAGCAACCACATGTGCCAAAACTCGACGAGGCTCTAAAAGGTCTTATCTCACCAGGTGATTGGCCAAGGACTGAATTTCCAAGGCTAGAGGTCTCTCCTTTGCAGCAATATAAGCCAAGCTACCCATACTCTCTGCCTTTCTGCTCAAATCATCTGCTACCACATTTGCCTTGCCCAGGTGATAAAGAATTGTGATATCATAATCCTTCAACAACTCAAGCCATCTGCGCTGCGTCAAATTAAGATCCTTCTGCTTGAACAACTGCTGCAAGCTATGGTGGTCTGTATAAACCTCATAGGACACTCCATACAAGTAGTGCCTCCAAATCTTAAGAGCATGAACAATCGCCGCCAAATCTAACTCCTGCACAGGATAATTCTTCTCATGAACCTTCAGCTGGCGTGAAGCATAAGCAATAACTCTCCCCTCCTGCATCAATACACACCCCAAGACAACGTGCGAAGCGTCGCAATATACTGTATACATCCTAGAACCGGAAGGTAATACTAGAACTGGTGCTGAGGTAAATGCTGTCTTGAGCGTCTGAAAGCTCGCCTCACACTCGTCAGACCATTGAAACAGGCCATTCTTGTGAGATAATGTAGTCAATGGAGATGCAATAGAAGAGAACCCCTCCACAAATCGGCGATAATAGCATGCTAGGCCCAAAAAGCTCCTAATCTCTATAGTTGAAGTAGGACGTGACCAACTCTGAACTGCCTCGATCTTCTAAGGATCAACCTTGATACATTCTCCGGATACCACATGCCCCAAGAATGCCACGGAATCCAACCAGAAATCACATTTAGAGAACTTAGCATATAACTTCTGTTCTCGCAAAGTCTGGAGCACAACTCTCAAATGATGCTCGTGCTTCCCCAGGCTATGTGAGTAAATCAAAATGTCATCAATGAAGAAAATGACAAAGGAATAAATATACGGCCTAAACACCCTATTCATCAAGTCCACGAATGTCGTTGGAGCATTAGTCAACCCAGAGGACATCACCAGGAACTCATAATGGCCATATCTCGTATGAAAAGAAATCTTCGGAACATCTGAAGCCCAAATCCTCAACTGATGATACCCCGATCTCAAATCAATCTTAGAAAACACACGAGCACCCTGCATCTGGTCAAAAAAATCATCGATGCGCGACAAAGGATAATTGTTCTTAATGGTGACCTTGTTCAACTGGCTGTAATTAATACACATCCGCATAGACCCATATTTCTTCTTTACAAATACAACTTGAGCACCCCACGGTGATACACTCGGCCTGACGAAACACTTAGCCAACAACTCCTCAAGTTGCTCCTTCAACCCCTTCAACTCTTTCCGAACCATACAGTACGGAGGAATAGATATAGGCGGGGTGTCTGGAGCTATATCAATGCAGAAATCAAAAGCACGATCCGGTGGCATGCTCGGAAGATCCGAAGGAATTACATCAGCAAGTTCTCAAATAACTGGCACTGAATCAATCATCGGAGACTCGGCGGTGGTGTCCCGCACATAAGAAAAAAAAGGCCAGACAAC
The DNA here is from genome assembly GCA_005239505.1 of Nicotiana paniculata. NCBI lineage: Eukaryota > Viridiplantae > Streptophyta > Magnoliopsida > Solanales > Solanaceae > Nicotiana > Nicotiana paniculata. The sequence goes on along the minus strand of ML325053.1, from coordinate 7,877 downwards.
CCTTCTCGACCATACGTCGGGCCTTCAAGAATGAAATAACCCGATCGGCTATACTAACTGAGAAACCTCTCCACTCCAGCCTAGGTGACTCGGGCATGGCTAAGGTAACTATCTTGGCATGGAAATCTAGCACGACATTATAAGGAGATAGCCAATCCATGCCCAAATAATCTCGAAATCAACCATGTCGAGCAATAAAAGATCTGCTCGAGTCTCGAACCCACAAAATGAAATCACACAGGACCGAAAAATCCAGTCTACAACCACATAATCACCCAAGAAAGTGGCCACATAAATAGGAGAACCCAAGGACTCACGAGGGACATCCATGAAATGAGCAGATAAAACCGACACATAGGAATAAGTTTATCCTGGATCAAATAATACCGACGCCTCTCTACCACATACTGTAATAATACCTGCGATCATGGCATCTAAGGCCACTACATCTGATCTGGCCGAGATAACATAGAATCTAGCTGGAGCACCGGAAGACTGAGCCACACCAGAATGAACAGGAGCTGGCTGACCTCCCCCTGACTGCCCTCAACCTCTAGGAAGACCCCTGCCGACCTATCCCCCACCTCTAGGTGGCCTGACTGCTGGTGCTGGACCCATAGGCTGAAAACCCTACTGTACCGCTTTGCCCCGAAACCTGGGACAATGCCTCTTCATATGACCTAGATCCCCACACTCATAACAGCCTCCGTGTATCATAGCCTGCTGCCCCGAAGAGGAACCCTGAATGGCCGAAGAGCGATGTGCACTCTCTGGCATAGCACTGAAGTAGGGAATGGGGGATCTCGAATAACTAGGATAACCACTGGGTGAACTCTGAATAGCTGGTGGGCGGTAGGAACGCTCTGGCTGACCTCTACTGGACTGACCTATGCCCCTAACTTGGGCACCTCTGAAATCCTTAGAGAATCTGGCCTTCTTGTCTTGCTGACCCTGCTCTCTGCCTCTCAATCGATAGCCCTTAATCTGACGAGATATCTCCACCACAAGCTAATAGGGAGTCCCCATCTCCACCTCTCAGGCCATATTGTCCCTAATACCGGAGTGCAGCCCTGCTACAAATCTCCGCACTCTCTCAGCATCGGTAGGCAATATCATAAGTGCGTGGCGAGACAACTCTGAGAATCTAGCCTCTTAATCTGCCACTAACATCTGTCCCTGCTCCAACTTCTCAAACTAATATCGCAGCTCTTGCCACTCAGAAGGTGGGATATACCTATCTAGAAACATCTGAGTGATATGCTCCAGGTGATAGGAAGAGAATCAGCTGGCCTGCTGAGAATGTACGATTGCCACCATGTGCGAGCTCTGCCCTCTAGCCAGAAGGTAGTGAAGTCCACTCTATGGGACTCCAGTATCCTCATGTTGTGCAGTCTGTCCCTGCACCTATCAATAAAGTCCAAGGCATCCTCGCCCCGCTCACCCCCGAAGATTGGAGGGTGCAACCGAGTTCATCTATCCAATTACTTATGCAGATCACCGTCCGCAGCTGGTTTGGGTTCAGTGCTGCTGCTACATGCTGGGCCCCACCCACGGGCAGTGTACCCGGGGTATGATGAAGTGCTGTTGTCTGGCCTGTAGCATGGGTAGTAGGGGTCTGGGATCCCCCTCCTTCCTGATCCGCTGGAAATAAACCATCCTGGGACATAGTGTCCATAAACCACATCATACGGCCCATGATCTCCTGGAACCCTGGCGCCATCATAAACTCCACTGGAGCAGGACCTTCTGGGAGAACCTCACCCTGCTCTTCTATATTAGGGTCCTCTGGTGGTTGTATGACTGGAATAGCTCGGGGATGCCCTCGTCCCCTACCTCGGGCCGGTGCCCTTCCCCGGCCTCTGCCACAGCCTCGAACTATGGGGGTAGCAGTCCCTCTCGGGTTTGGAACCTCGGACGCCCGCGTCCTCACCATCTGTGAGTGAATAGAAGAATGAAATTTAGTAAACCATTAACTACATGATAGAATAAAAATAAGGAGAGGTTTTCCTAACACCCTATGGCTTCCCGAAGATAACTACAGACGTCTCCATACCAATCCGCAAGACTCTACTAGGTTTTCCCATGACTTTTGAGACCTACGTGAACCTAGTGCTCTGATACCATGTTGTCACGACCCAAAATCCTAACAGAGGTCATGATGGTGCCCAACAGCGGGGTCAAGCAAGCCGAATCATAATCTTCCCGGAACAGGTTCCTCAAGGAGGCCAATGCTTCTCCCTTCTCTGATCCCCATATGATGTCGGTCTGTCGGAAAGTCAAACTCAGGTGCGGTATAGGTTTCTCAAGTGGATGGTAAGGACCACGCCACGGTGGTGACCAATAATCGTATTCCTGCCAGGTGTACTGATAATCTAGCCCAAAGGTTGTACCATGACGTTTCAACTGTATTGGCTTGGAGATACCCTGAAGGTTTTAGCCAAGACCCTTGCCGAGTTGATATCCTCTCCATGCTAGTATACTTTCTATCTTGCTAATACATGACTTATCTTTCTCGATCGCATTGACCCTCTCGATATGATGATAAGTGTCTTTAATGAGTGGTGATTTTACCACTAATTTTAGCCTCTTTTTGTTAGATTTGCATCCTTCAATGATAACTTGAGGTATTTTATAGTGTGTAATTGCTCGAATTTCAGCGAATGATGCCACGAAGTGATTGGTGTTGAACTGAAGTGTAGTTGAGCACTTCACGACCCAAAATTCTAACCGAGTTCGTGATGGCACTGCGGGGTCAAGAAAGCCGACTCTTAAATTTACTAAAAGTTCCTTCTTATTAGATTAAACACTTTAAAATATGCTCAGTTTTTAAAAGTTAAAATATGATTTTACAAGGATAAATAGCCAGTTTTAATCAAAACAGTCATGAAGAGGAATGAGCCAATATATATATATAGACCCGTAAACCAAAATAACAACTACGTGTGTGCCAGGAACTAGTGTCACAGGTCCTACAGGCATACTAACAGAATGTACAAAACATAATGTACAACCCCATTGTCTGTAAGGAATAGACAGGAAATAAGCAAAAGAAACTCCAAGGTGCTGTCGAGGATCGTCAGGAGAAGCAGCTCACCGTGAAGTCGGGTCCAACTAAGATTAGAATCGAGCTCCGATCTGATAACCAAATGCACCAGCCTCAGAACCTATACAATTAAGTATAGAGTGCATCATGAGTACATAAACAAATATGTACCTAGTGAGTATGCCGCCTAACCTCGAAGAGGTAGTGACGAGAGGTTGACTTGGCACTCACTAAGGTCCAATAAAATGATTAGCAATATATAATATCACTAACAGACGTACAAGGATGATAAAAGCAGTAAAAATTTAGAATAACAGTGATTCAAATAAATACTGAAATTAAATATACAATTCCTATGTCATTATTCTTTTCTTTCCTTTAAAAATTTATCTAAACACTAAAAATTCATAACAGAATTCTTAACAATTTAACATGCGCATACAGGATAAGGACAACCGGCCTGAGCCATCATAATGATCATATATGTGCACTGCCGAGGGTTGAATGGCCCGAACCATAATATGTATATTTCCTTCAATCTCATCGCGGCATACGGCCCGCTCCCATGAGAGTGGGGGAAACAACACTCCGCTCGCGGAATGTAAATTACGAAGCGGTCAAATGCACACACACAATCCACACATTTATTATTCCTCAATTACGTTTCGTGAAAAGTTCCTTTAAAATTACTTAAATTCCATGATCTCAGGAAAACAAGCCGCATATACCATTAACTCACTAAGCATATAATACATTTAAAGGAAAACATAAAACATGGTGTAAGCCTAGCTACCCGGACATAACAATAATAGCCGCTACATACGGACTCTCGTCACCTTGTACGTATGTAGCCCCCACAGCTATCACATTTAGCGTTTAAATCACCTAGGGGAACAGTTCCCCCTTACAAGGTTAGAAAGAAGACTCACCTTGCGTCGCACCTACTCCCGGGTCAAGAATGCGCCCGAAACCCCGAACTTGACACCCACAGACTCGAAACTAGCCAAATGTTGTACAAATATGTTAATTTATGTTCAAAGTAGGGAATTCTCCTATTACTTAGCCAAATTAACCATTCTTGGAGAAATTCTAAAATCCAACCCTGGGCCCACATGCTCGGATTCTAAAAATTCTCGAAGGAAACACTCACCCATAGCCTAAGGATCATTGATATACGATATTTCCTTGATTTCACAGCTAATTCACGGGTAAATTCCCAAATTATCGAAAGCCCTTGGTTACTACCCAATTCTTTATTTTTCACTAATTATGTGATTAAACTTAAGTAGGAATTCATGCATGAAGCTAATATTAGAGTAGAATTTACTTACCTTCAATAACCAAGTCGTTTGCCCCTCTAAAATGGTGGAAATCGCCCCAAGGAAGAAGAAGAAGATAAGGAAAATTAATTGAATCCCGTGTATAAAAACACAATGTCTAAACAATGTTTCTGCACCTACGGCTTGAGGACCACACCTACGGTTTCGCACTTGCGAGCCAAGGCTCGCACCTGCGGAAATGGACGAGGGAGCCTGGGCCCATGTGGCGTCCGGGAGGCACCTGGGCCCACCCGAGTCCCCCGTCCAAATATACCAACAAGTCCCAAATCATAATAAAGACTCGCTCGAGCCTTCGGAACACCCAAAACAACGCTAAAAATCAAAATCACACCTCAAAACCCCTAGAACCAAACTTAGGATATTTAAGTTTTCTTGACTTCGCTAACAACGCGCCGAGCCGACCTATACTACCCGGTATGACACCAAATTTTGTAGGCAAGTCATAAATGACATAACGGAACTATTACCGGTCTCGGAATTCTTTTCGGACCTCGATAACACAAAATCACGTCCCAAAACACAATAGGAACTTAAGGAACTTCTTATTTCACTATTGGGCGCCGAAACGCTTCCGGGTCGTCCAAAACCCATTCCGAACATTCTACCAAGTACGAAATCATCACACGAAGCTACCGGAACCGTCGAGGTCGTTTATCCAAAATATTGACCGATGTCAAACTTGGCCTTAAAGGCCAACCTTAAGGAACCAAGTGTTCCTATAGCACTCTAAACACTTCCGAATCCCGGAACACACGCCCCCGCAAGTCATAAATCATAATAAATCGATATGGGAAGTTTCATTTGGGGAACATGGCCCGATAACGCGAATTGACTTGTCAGGTCGTTACAAAAAATATCCAGTGATTCTACACCTGCAAATTCTTGGCCGCTGGTGTGACCTCGCACCTGCGGAGAACTGAATGCACCTGCAAAGATAGATCAACAGTACAAAATGTGCACCTGCGAAGTGGTCCACGTACCTTCGGAAGCGCATGTGCGATGTTTTGGCCGCATTTGCGAAAATACTCCTGTCACCCAAAATTCACACTTGCGTTATGGAAGCCGCTTCTGCGGAGCAGGTGCGATCATCGGGCATCATGTCTGGACAGAATTGTAAAATCACAATTTCTCAACCCCAACCCACATATACTCCACCTAGTAGATCTTTTGGCATATCTTTTGGCATTGTAAAATATATTTTTTAGTAGAGAAAAAGAGAGAAAACATTTGTGGAAGCTAGGGTTTGAAGATTTCAACCTTGTGGTTAAGTATTTCTTACCCATTTGTGTTTGTTTCTTCATTTCCTTGATTTTTATTGAATATTTAAGTGTGTAGTATTTATTTCCAACACTAGTTCTTGTTTATGGGAATATCCATATTTAAAGTGTGGATTAAATACCTTGTTGTACTTATGTATTGAATGATTTTTCATCTTTTATGAAGTGAGTTATTGTTTCTTTAATTATTCTGGTTCTTTAATGTTTCCAAAGGGATTAGCTAACCCTATGACTCACCCATTAACTCCAAATTAATTTTTGAAAAGATAATTTGGGGTTGGGAAATATTGATTAACAAGAAGTTTATTCTTTAACCCTCATTTTATAGATTTTACCTAGTGATAGGATTGAACTACTTGTAGCCATTCCGGGTGTGCTTAATCTACTTGTAGCCATTCCGGGTGTGCTTAATCTCTTGATTGGGTAAGGAATAATTCAATTAGGAAGTCTTATTAGTTGTTGGAAAAAGCTAATTTAGAATTATTATCCGTGGCTAATTAACATAAACTCGCTCATATTTGTAAAATCGTGAAATACATTGGATCGTTACTTGAGTGTAATACCCAATTTTTTTCAATCTTGTTGCCATTGATCAATTTAATTGCTTTCTAGGTTAGTTTATATTTTCACATTTAGTTATAAACATTCTCAAAACCAAAATCTATTTGTTTGGCATTGCGCGATAAGTGATAATTCTCTTTACATTCCTAATCACCTCCATATTGTTCTCTGTGGGATTCGACCCCAACCTAGTTGGGTTATTATATTTGACAATCGACCACTTACACTATTTTAAGGTGTAATTTGAGCGTATCAATCTCCACCTGGCTTCCTTCTATTTTCAACCACCGGGATGTTCTGACGGGTGTAAATACGGTTTCTCCCATATCCATGGATAATCACTTCTTGATGGTTCCACTCGAACTTCACTGTCTGATGCAGAGTTGATTCTACAGCCCCAACGTCATGTATCTAGTGTAACGACCCGACCGATCGTTTTGAGCTCTAGCGCGCCGTTCAGCAGTTTGAAGTCGTACGTAGCTTCATTTCAGGTATTATGACCCGTGGGCATGGTCGAATTGAATTCCAGGAATTTTAGAATTGATTTGGAAAGAAAATTCTCATTTCAGAAGCCTTAAGTTGGAGAAATCAACTAAGATTGGAATTTTGAGTAAACGACCTCTGAGTCAAGATTTGAAGGTTCCAGCAGGTTCGTATGATGATTTCAGACTTGGGTGTATATCCGTCTCGAGGTTTGGATAACCCGGGAGTGCTTCGGCGTATATTGTGGAAGTTAGCATTTTGGAAGGATTTCATGAATTTGGGCTTGAAGTGCATATCAGTGAGATTGATGTCCGTTTGGGATTCCGAGTCTAGGAATATCTCCGTATGGTTATTCTGGAATTGAGCGTGATCGGAAGTGAATTTGGATGTCCGTAGGTCATTTTGGGGTCATTTGGCTAAAGATAGATATTTGAAGGTTTTTGAGAAATCCGACCGGAAGTGGAAGTTTTGATATCGAGGTCGGAATGCAATTCCGGAAGTTGGAGCAGGTCCGCAATGTTGAATATGACTTGTGTGCAAAATTTGAGGTCAATCAGGTGTGATTTGATAGGTTTCGGCATCGGATGTAGGAGTTGGAAATTTCTAAATTCATAAAGTTGGGATTTGAGTGCGATTCATGGTTTTGATATTGTTTAATGTGATTTGAGGCTTCGACCAAGTTCACATTATGTTTTGGAATAGGTTGTTATGATTGGATGGGGTCACGGCGGCCTCGGGTGGATTCCGGGTGATTAACGAGTCAATGTTGAAGTTGAAGAAGGCTGAAGACTGCTTTCATCTGGTGTAACCACACCTGCGGCTAAGGGCACCGCTGGTGCGATATTAGGGATGGAGCTGAGGAGGCCGCAGGTACGGAAGATTGGTTGCACCTACGGAATCGCAGGTGCAAAGAGGGGATCGCAGAAGTGGGAAATTTCTGGGTCAAGTCAAAGCCGCACCTCCGATGGAATTTCCGCAGGTGCGGAGCTGCAGGAGCGGCCATTGGATCGCAGCTGCAAAAGGGGCTCGGGCAGAATGTTTTAAAGTCGGGTTTGTGCCGTTTCTCTCGCATTTTTCATTTGGTTAGGGCGATTTTGGAGGATTTCAAACGGAGATTTTCACCAAGCATCAAGAGGTAAGTGATTCCTTCTTATTTCCAAGTTAAATACAAGA
>ML325050.1:0-19259 GCA_005239505.1 Nicotiana paniculata | reverse complement strand
TACTTTATCTTTTTCAGATCATTTCTAAGTTTAAAATTTACTTATAAATACTATTATCTCAAAAACCATTTTGAGAAGCTTACTTTATTGGCTTCAAATCTGATTCTTGATAGACTAATCACTTCATTTTTAATTGTTTTGTTTCATTTCATCATCTTTATGGCTTTGGATTTTATCTTTTAACACAACACAATTTTTAAGAATATTTTTGCAACTTTTGAATGTTTAGCTCAGCAATATAAAGAAAACGCACAACGCGTGCAGAGATACTAGTTTTTTAATAAAAGAGGGATAGAGCCATAGAGGCGATATTTGAAAAAGTTTCCCACTAAATTGAGGGAGCTAGATTACAAGAGTCCATGCAACAAATTAACATGATATCTTATCTTGTTATGTCCATGCTTCAACACTGTGGTTTCATTTTTTTTCCCTTAACCTTGATTTCTTGACAGAGATCTGATTAATTAATTGTCTTAAAATTTTATTTTCCAGACTTAAAGCCATGGCAAGATAAAGAATCACGACGAAACAAAGGAGGAGGATTCATCTAAATTGAATCGGTGAGTTACCAAGTTTTTCGTGATCGAAAATTCACTGGGATTGAATTTGAGTCAAAACAATTAATCTTAATGTGATGATCCGAAAGGTCATCTTAAATTTTAGAACCTAATCCTGTGTTTCGAGGTCCCAAAAAAATCTCATTTTGGCATTTTTCGATTTACGTGCGCAGTCCGGGTATTCTTCCTGAAGGCTTATATGTTAAAAACTGATAAAAATAAGAATTTTGCCTTAAAAATTCATTTAAGTTGACTCCAGTCAACATTTTGAGAAAACGGATTTGTATCCGTGTTTTGACGATCCCCGTGGGTCTGTATAGTAATTTGGGACCTGGGCATATGTCCGGAATCGAATTCGGAGGTCCCTAGCTCGAGTTATTGATTTTTGTTGAAAATAGAAAGTTTGAAAGATTTATGATTTTGAAGAATCGACTGTTGTTCGGATTTATTGATAACGGGTCCGTATTTTGGGTCCGGAGTTCGGTACAGGTCCATTATAATATTTATGACTTGTCTGTCGAATTTGGTGAGAAACAGAGTTGATTTGACGTGATTCAGACATTCGGTTGTGAAAATAGAGTTTTAAAGCTTTCTTGAAAATTTCATTTTATTTGGTGTCTGATTCGTAGTTCTAGGCGTTATTTCGGTGTTTTGATCGCGTAAGCAAGTTCATATGATGTTTTAGGACTTGTGTGCATGTTAGGTTTGGAACCCTGTCAAGACCCAAATTTCCAACCTTAGGGATCGTGATGACGCCTAACACCACACTTGCTAGGCAAGCCAATGTTAGAGTTCGATTAGCTATTTTCCTTTGATTATCCATTTAAACATAATAAAATAAATATAAAGTAAACTTAATCTAATGGTTTCTAAAGAATAACTCCAAGACTAACCCAGGGTCTGCTGTCACAATTCAAAAACTACTAAAAAATACTACAATCAATAGGCTGAAAGAAATAATATAACTGTTTTGAGAAAATATAAAACAGTCTTTACGAACTAAGAGAAGACTCTCGGGATCTGCGAACGCCGGCAGATATACCTCCTGTCTCCGGATAATGGATGGCTGCTACTAAAAATCTCTATTGTTGGCTGGTACCTGGATCTGCACAAAAGTGTGCAGAGTATAGTATTAGTACAACCGACCCCATGTACTGAGTAAGTATCGAGCCTAACCTCGACGAAGTAGTGAGGAGGCTAAGGCGGGGCAATCATATCTTAAACTGTTACAATATATAAAATAAAACAATTCTACACAAACAAGAAAATATAACTGCAACATCCAGGCCTCGACTGTCACCAAAATTTCACACAACTTTCCATGTTTCCAAACTTAAATTTAAAATAACCAAATGTGCAAGATATTGGAATACGGTAGAGTAAAACAGTAAAGTTTTCAAATCTTTGTAATTAAAATCAGTAAAACATAAATATTCTCCCTCATCACTGTCTTGTTGCGGTATGCAACCCGATCCCACCTGTCCACCCTTATCACTATCATTTATTTTCCCTGTCCGCCGTTATCACTATCAGTTGATTTATTTATCAAAAACATTCACAATTCAGGCCAAGCCTTTCACAACACGTTTATCTCAACAATTGTAAACAGAACACAATATAACTCACAAGCTGTATCCAATATTATTTCATAATGAAACCAACCGGAATATATGTAAATATCGTAACACTGTCATCCATCTCAACCTTTATGTACCATAAAAAACTCAAGGGAACATGCAACACTTTTAACACGCGTGGAACAATACTTGGCAATAATCTAATGAAAACAAATAGTCAAGTAGCATATGCGGAATAATTCAATTACGTACTTGAACATATTCCTAAAAGCCGCCTATAAATGAATATTTTCATCTATTCACTCATCACCTAATTTAATGAGCTCCAAATAGTTTATCTTATCCTACCGTTTTACATTTTTAAAATCCGGGGTCCTACTCTATAATATTATCAATACTTTTTTTGTTTGTTTATTGGTCTAAGGTTAAAACTTCACTAAATATTCAAAAGAAAAACATAAAAACGATAATCCAAATGCATTATTGATCTATATAACATCAACAAAAAAGTACATGACTCTTTTCAGGTCTTAGATTTATTACATCAAAGATCATCACTTGACCATATAAACCTCAACAATCATAAAACAGGCAAGCCGGGAAGCAAATAAATGAAAAACGGAAAAGGGATCATGGTAAACAATAATTTGGTAGTGCATAGGTACTCGTCACCTCACCTACACACTACACACAAGAAATTTCACATAACAATCATGTTGGGGATTCCTATTCCCTCAAGTCAAGGTTAAACCAAGCACTTACCTCAACTTCGCAGGCCACTCACTGTTCAATTATAGCTTTTCTTCTTGAATTCACCTCCAATACAGTCGAATCTAACCATAATTAACTTAATATCATTAATTAATGCTAAATGAACTAACTTTACTGAAAATTGTAATTTTTCCTAAGTTTTCTGAGTTAAAACTCCACCCGGGGCTTGCTTGGTCCAAACTCGGGGCTCGGACCAAATTACGTTTACCCATTCACCCACGAGCCCGAATATACAATTAGTTTCAAAATCCGACCTCAATTCGAGGTAATGATTCGATTTTTACAAAATTCCCTAATTCTACCAAAACCCTCAATTTTTACCATGAAAATTCGTAGTTTTTGATTTAAAAGTGATGAAAAATATTGGGTAATTGAAATATAACCAAAAAAAGGATTAGAGAACACTTACCCCAACCCCTATGGTGAAAATCTCCCAAACCCGAGCTCCCCAACTCAAAATATGATCGAATGAGCAAACCCTAGTTTTATATATTTTTCTGCCAAGTATTCTATCTCGTCTCTCGTACCAAACGATCCCAAAACTCGATTTTTATGTCTACAATGGATTCCTTGTGAAATTCTGGTGAAGTTAGGAATTGAATCACTCAATTTGACCTTATAATGAATGAGATATGTAGGTTTTAATATTGCAAATCATGCAGATTTTTAAATATGCCGTCAGTGGTAATTTCGTAATTAATCTGAAGAATCATACAACCCTATTTTTAGTAAAATGACCATAAAATCCTCACACGATATCCAAATTCGACGATTCTTTTTGTTACGGGTCCGTAATTATGATATGGATCTAATGCTTCAATCAAAAAAAGAAATCGGAGCTCATTTATTCAATATGATATCATTTATGCTTGAAGAAACGACGTCGAAACATAAGTAAAACGAGCGCAACACGACCCAAGCCTATTTGAAACTCACTCGAGCCCTCGGGGCTCTAAACCAAATATGCACGCAAGTCTAAAAACATCATACAGACTTGCTCGTGCGATCAAATCATGAAAATAACATGTAAAACTATGAATTAAACCTCAAAACTCATCATTTTTCTCAAGAACACTTCAATTTTACTATTTCTCAACCGGACGTCTGAATCACGTCAAATAAAATCCGATTCTCACCAAACTTCACAGTTAGTATTCAAATATTATAAAAAATTTCTACCGGGCTCCGGAACCAAACTACGAGTCTGATACCAATGGTTTCTGATCACGCTCAACTATGTCTTATAAGAAGACTAACGGGCGCTGCAAATATAATCCAGGGTATTACGCCCAGAGTCGATCCCACAGGGAATTTACGTATCAATCAAGTCGTCAAAATATGCAACTTTTACTTAATCAATTCTTTCAAGACATTTGAATATCAATTGGTGATGTTTTACTATTTCTACTGACAAAATTAATAAACTAACGATTAACTAACAATATGATGTAAACAATTATAATAAAGGTCCAAGGTATTGGTTTCCCCCGTCGGTGAACTTCCTTCTCGGATACTTCTTATAGTTTGATTAGTTATCTCTATCAATCATGAACACTCTATCTACCATAAACCTCTCTCAAGTAATTATGATAATTTATTAGACGCACTCTCTCAAGTTACGCTAGCTAGACTGCATTAAAGTTCAATTTAGATTGCACCCGAGGTATCGTTATTTCTAATCCAACCTCTAAACCCTCGGTTAAGACTTTGGTCTATACTCTCGGAGTGGTGTTGTTCAAACAACTAGCTAAATATGCACTCTCTCTCAAGTAGATACATAATAAATATGAAAAGCTAATTGAGGGCCCTTCCAATCAACTACAACAAGAACGTAGTTGAACAACTAGAGTTTAATCAACCAATCAAAGCTATATTAGTATCACAATAAGTTCATCCCCAACGGGTTCCACCAAAACCCTAGATTAAGGAAATTAGCTACTCATTCTCATAAGAATCAACTCTAAAATAACTTGCATAGTTAAACTGCAAAGTAATGAATAAAAGCTGTAAAAATCAATGTTTTGCTTCTCTGAGTAGTATTCCACAGGCGTCTCTTGTCTCTAATGGCATCTCCTTTCCAAGTTGTGTTTTGGGCCTATTTATATGTTTGGGACAAACCCTAAACATGTAGGAGACTTCTATTCAAACCGGGAAACACTTAAAATCTTCAAAACTCGGATTGGACCAGACCAGGGACCTGGCTTTATGGCCCAAACGCCTGGATAAAGCCAGGACAGGCCTGTCCTTAAGGCTCAAACGCCTAGTCTTACCAGGCTTTATAGCCCAAATGCCCAGCTATAGCCTGGTATGACCAGGCTTTACAGCCCAAACGCCCGGCTATAGCTCGGTGCACTCCTCTTCGCCTCTTGAGCATATTTTCGACGTTTATGCATTCATTTAGCTCGGCTTCCATCTCCAATTCACCTACACATGTAATAGACTCCATTATGCACATACAAAGTGTATTTTTATCGTTAACGCACATAAAACGTAAGGCACGTAACGTGTTAAACCATGAATTCTAGCCACACATCAACACGCCACACTTAAACTTTTGCTCGTCCTCGAGCAATCAAACTACACTCATGCACACAACCTATTAAGCAAATACCTTAACACGTTATACCGAGAATTTTTAAAATAGTTCAAGCACAGAGGTGTGACATCCTCGCCTCAATAATCCACTCACCTATACCATGCTTTATTAACAATCCACTCACTACTCTAACATAGAGGTCAACAACATTACCTTTCCTTCATGAATCATGTGCCCTCACCAAATCAAATAGCTAGTTCCACACACAATGCGATTTAAGAACATTTAGGAACTCACGATAGAAATAATTCACTCACTCTCAGAAATAACATTCATATGCCACAAAAGATGCACCATAGGCTTGCCCGCAGTGTACTACTCTACTAATCGAGCTCATTCAGTCTAGGATCAAGTAGGACTTTATTTGGTTGTAATGTAGGCTGCGAGACGGGTAGGATACATTCAGATATAAGAGTGACTACACCTCCCTAAGCACTTTAATACATATACTTTAGCGCTCAACCTCAAACTTATATTAAGCCAAACTCCACCTTCACAACAATGTTATTACCCCATACTTCTTTAAGCACAATTACATCAAGAGTAACCACATGTCAAGTAATATATATATTTTTTTTCTTCTTTTTTATCTTTTTTTTTCTAAGTGACTCTTACTTTTTCAAAACAGTGCACCTTCCTCCTTATTTCAACTATTCCCCTAAAAAACCAACCTACCACCCCACACTTTAATTTTTCCATATTTCATCACGTGTCCAGTGCTTACGAGAGGTGACAAGGTTCAAATATATGTTCGATTCAAACAAAGGGGTATGGCTTGTAATGTGGTTGCCAAAGAAACAGGATTATAGGATCAACGGGGTTAACTACGATACATAACAATTAGGTGGGTAAACTCTACATAGTTGGATCAATAAAGAAACGCCTATATCAGTTCAAAGACTGAACAAAACTACTATTTCGCTTTGCACACAGACGGGGAAAGTTCTCGACATCAAATGCAATGCACAGAATAACATAAAAAACTCACACACACATGGCACATAACTCACTCAGGATTGGATCTATCACGACACTCCAGTCAAAGCAGTTAAGTAAATTTTAAGAATTCCTGATTTAAAGTATTTATCCTGGAGTCAAAAAATTGAGCCTAAGCGTCACAACCACAGTACTGACTATTCTCAAGGAATCAGCATGTTTCGAGATATTGCTACTATTAAGCCCTCAACCATGTGGTTACAACTCCTAATAATTTAAAAACTACCTACACCCGGTTCAATTAAAAACCCTTGGAAAAGAACAGTGGTCCAAAGAAAAATCAAGTGGGAATTACTACACTACGTAAAACAAAAAATATTTTTGGTATTTTCTTTAGACGTACTCCTCTCAAGAGAACTGTCTAGGAGGTCCATCGTCGAGAAGAGTCACATATTTGTACATTTTTTATTTTTTTATTTTTTTATTTTTTTATTTTTTTTTTCTATTTTGTTCTACCTGAAATAAAAAAGACTACAGAAAAAGCTAAAAAACTTAAAAGAAAGAAAAATCACAACAAAAATGTACAACACCCCACACTTAAATCATGCAGTGTCCTCAGTGCATCACATGTAGACAAAACAAGACATAAAAGTAAGGTGTAAGAAACTCCCCGCTCTAGTCGCGTCGACATCCTTTCCATTCGTTTTGCTTTCCATGCTCATTCGAACAAATGCTTGAATCACTTTATGCCTCCACTTTGAACTCATGAATTGGATCCCAAGTTTTGATTCTGCTCTATGATCATGCTCCTGGGGTGGTGGGACAAATCTACTTGGCCCAATAAAATAATGTATTAATCTGCGCTTCTTGGCCTTTCGATGAGATGTGTATTCCCGACTTTCTGGAACGATGAATTCCAGAATGTAGGCATCTTGTTCTTTATCCCTTAACTTCTCAGGTGGTTCAGATGACTCTATTTTCATATCATCATCCAAACACAATGTGAAAATATGGTTGGAGTGTGTACCAACATCCTCAACACTAATGACACTATATTCAACAAAATATGTATCATCAATGTCCTTTGTTAATTCTAGTATCTTTTCTACCACATCGACATCCTCAAAATCCAGTCTGGCCTTCTCCACTAGCACTTCCTGCACGTCATCATCCATGGGTTCTTTGTTCTTACTAACCAGATAAGGTGGCAGTGGTTTCAGTTCCAACCTGGGTGGTTCTTCAATAGATGGCCTGGCCGGCGGGCTCTCTCTTTACTCTACGTATAGTGACTCAAACTCGAGAGCCTTCGGCCATACCCCTTTTTCATCAAGTGCTAACACCCAATCTGCCAGTTCTTCACCGTTCATATCCTCCAGATTCATAAAACATTCAGTCAAAGGGTTGCCCACAGTCAGGGACGCATCATCTTTTTCCGAGATCACATTCACAGCATCAATAAGAGAGCAGTTGGCGAACTCACTTGGTCGACTCATAGACTTCTGCACGTTGAAAGTGATTTATTCATCATTGAGCCTCATCTTAAGTTCACCAGTCTCACAATCGATAAGGGCCCTGCCTGTGGCAAAGAATGGCCTTCCCAAGATTATGAGAATTTCCTCATCCACTTTACAATCTAGTATCACAAAATCAGCAGGGAAAACAAACTACCCCACTTGCACCAATACATCGTCCAGAATGCCTGACGGTCTCTTTATCGTCTTGTCAGCTAGCTGCAATACCATTGAAGTTGGTCTGGCTCTACCAATCCCCAGTCTTTTATATATGGCCAGCGGCATCAGATTAATGCTGGACCCCAAGTCACATAGATCTTTGGCGAAAGCTAAGTTTCCAATTGTACAAGGAATTGTAAAACTCCCTGGGTTAGAAAACTTTTCAGCAATAGGATGCGTCACCACCGCACTACATGTATGAGTAAGGGTGACAGTAGCCAGATCATGGAAATCAAATTTCCTGGACATCAAGTCCTTCATCATCTTAGCATAACCAGGCATTTCGTTTAGCGCATCAATCAATGGGATATTTACATGTATTTGTTTTAGCATGTCCAAGAACTTTTTGTACTGTTCATCCTTTTGGTATTTTGCCAGCCTCTGAGGGAAGGGAGCTGGCGGTCTCTTTTTCCCAGTGAATTGGGACTTTTCTTTCTCAGCCACCACCTCAACTACCGGCTTCTGGCTATCTCCACTTCTTTTTCAGTATCACTCTCTGCACTGGGTCCTCCTTCAGTAGGTTGCATTGTTACCTTGGTCAAGTTTGTTGAATCATCAAGTTCAATCGGCATGGGTGGCAAGTGTCTCGGCCTGCCTGCTTTCATGAGCTCTCTCCAGTTCCAAGTCTAAGTCCCTCCCATTGTGGAGAGTCACTGCCATCAGCTGCCTTAGGCCCTAGTCCGCAGGATTTACCTGAGTATCTGCAGGCAACGTCCCACGGGGACGATTGTTCACTGCCATAGATATCTGTCCCAACTGTACTTTAATATTTTTAATAGCTGCATCATGTACATCTACTCTCTCACTGATTTTGGCATTTGACCCCATAACCTGCTGCATCATAGCTTCTAACCTGGAAAACCCATCTTCTTGCCTTCCCCCATGTTGATGTTGAGGAGGGTAGTATGCTTGTTGTTGATTCTGATGGTTATAACCTTGTGGCCTCTGACATGGTGCGGGATTACCTTGTGATCTCATGACACCCATATTTCCATTGTTCTGCTGTTAGTGAGGTGGTATATACGGTTGAACTTGCTGACCCCAGTTCTGCTCCCCTTGACTTTGGCTTCCATAATTCGACACATAATTCATATTTTCTGGAAAAGGAGGGTGATGACATTCTGCATTCCATTGGTTACCAAATGGTTGACTAATGCAAGATGTGCATAAGCCCCCATTGGTTGTATCTACGATGTGTACCTGCTGCTTTTGCCCTGATTCCTCCACCTTCTTAGTTAGTATGCTCATCTGTGTTATCAAGGTGGCCACGTTCTCTGTAATAGTATTGGATGGATCGAATGGCACTGAGTGAACTACAGGAGTAATGGGTGCATTCCTGGTTGTCGAGCCTGAATTCTGTGCCATTTTATCAAGTAAGATCTGACTTTCTCTCCATGTTTTGCTCAAAAATGCTCCACCAGCTGAAGCATCATCATTTGCCTTAACAGTATCAGCCATACCCGTATAAAAATGCTACCCCAACATCTGCTCTAGATTACCATGATGTGGACAGATAACCAGCATTCCCTTAAATCGTTCCCATGTCTCCTGCAATGTTTCAACTGGTTTCTGTCTGAAGCTCAAGATTTCATCAATTTGTTGAGCAGTCTTGTTGGGTGGATGAAACTTGTTCACGAACTGCTTAACTAACTCCTCCCATGTGGTAATGGAATTGATGGGGAGTGAGTTTAGCCAAGTCTGGGCAGCTCCAGTCACTGAGAATGGAAACAACAACAGTTTTATTGCCTCCTGAGTGACATTTGGCTGCCTCTGTGTTTTGCAAATTGACAGGAAGTTCTTCAAATGTTGTTGGGGGTCTTCGATGTATGACCTTGAGAATAGTCCCTTGTTCTGCAACAAGTGCAACATATTATTTGTAATTTGGAAGGACTCGACCTGTATCCGAGGGACTAGTATCGCAGTGGCCAAATTCTATGTCGTGGGTTGAGCCCAGTCATATAAAGGAGCCTCTGCCCCTATTTGAGCGACTGAGTCTACCACATCATCCCCATTGTTGTTCCTGTTGTTTGGATCTTCCATGTCGGGTTCAAGTTGTTAAATTCATGGTTGTTGTTTGCTTTCCCGGTTGGTCCGGTTTAGGGCCTTGAAAACCTTCTCGGGGTCTGATAAGGCTTAAGTTACTTCACCAGTTCTCGATGAGTTTCTAGGCATGCACATGTACCACCAAGTTAGCAAACGTTAAACTTTCAATTTATAAATGAAAATTTGAAGAAAATTAACTATATTTCAGAATATTGTATTTCTTCTAACTCAATTGATAACACCGTTAATTCCCCGGCAACGACGCCAAAATTTGATCCAGCTCAACTATGTATTATAAGAAGAGTAAACGGGCGCTGCAAATATAATCCGGGGTATTACGCCTAGAGTCGATCCCACAGGGAATTTACGTATCAGTCAAGTCTTCAGAATACGCAATTTTTACTTAATCAATTCTCTCAAGACTTCTGAATATCAATTGGCAATGTTTTACTATTTCTACTGACAAAATTAATAAACTAACGATTAACTAACAATATGATGTTGTTCTAACTAAACAATTATAACAAAGGTCTAAGGTATTGGTTTCACCCGTCGGTGAACTTCCTTCTCGGATACTTCTTATAGTTTGATTAGTTGTCTCTATCAATCATGAACACTCTACCTACCATAAACCTCTCTCAAGTAACTATGATAATTTAGTAGACGCATTCTCTCAAGTTATGCTAGCTAGATTGCATTACAGTTCACTTTAGATTGCACCCGAGGTATCGTTATTTCTAATCCAAACTCTAAACCCTAGCTTATGACTTTCGTCTATACTCTAGGAGTGGTGTTGTTCAAACAACTACCTAAATATGCACTCTCTCTCAAGTAGATACATAATAAATAGGAACAGCTAATTGAGGGCCCTTCCAATCAACTACAACAAGAATGTAGTTGAACAAATAGAGTTTAATCAACCAATCAAAGCTATATTAATATTACAATAAGTTCATCCCCAATGGGTTCCACCAAAACCCTAGATTAAGGAAATTAGCTACTCATTCTCATAAGAACCAACTCTAAAATAACTTGCATAATTAAATTTCAAAGTAATGAATAAAAGCTGTAAAAATCAATGTTTTGCTTCTCTGAGTAGTATTCCGCAGGCGTCTCTTGTCTCTAATGGCATCTCCTTTCCAAGTTGTGTTTTTGGGTCTATTTATATGTTTGGGAAAAAACCTAATCGTGTAGGAGACTTCTATTCAAATCGGAAGACACTTAAAATCTTCAAATCTCTGATTGGACCAGACCAGGGACCTGGCTTTATGGCCCAAACGCCTGGATAAAGCCAGGCCAGGCCTAGCCTTAAGGCTCAAACGCCTGGATAACGCCTGCTCTTACTGGGTTTTATAGCCCAAACACCCAGCTATAGCCTGGTAGGACCACGCTTTACAGCCCAAACGCCCGGCTATAGCCCAGTGCACTCCTCTTCACCTCTTGAGCGTATTTTCGACGTTTATGCATCCATTTAGCTCGGCTTCCATCTCCAATTTACCTACACATGAAATAGACTCCATTATGCACATACAAAGTGTATTTTTATCATTATCGCACATAAAATGTAAGGTACATAACGTGTTAAACCATGAATTCTAGCCACACATCAGTTTTAAAATTAATTCTTTTCTTTATTTCATTAATAATTCCGCAAAACAATTTCTTTCAAAAATTGATTTCTAAGGCTTGGGACCTCGAAATTCATTTCCAGGCACACGCCCAAGTCCCATCTTTTACTACGGACGTTCCGGGATTGTCGGAACATAGATCCGGGTCCGTTTACTAAAAATTTTGACTCAAGTCAACTAAAACAAAATTTTTAATTCTAAAAATTATTATTTCTTATATTTTCACATAAAAGCTTTCTGATTTCATGCCCGGATTGTGCACGCAAATTGAGGTAATTAAAATTAGTCTTTTTATGGCTAATAAGCCTAGAACGGAGTCTTAATTCATAAAATGACCCATTCGGTCATCACAATCTCCACCTCTAAAATAAACGTTCGTCCTCGAACGGACATAGAAAATTACCTGAATTGGCAAAAAAATGTGGATATCTACTCTGTATGTCCGACTCAGACTCCCAAGTCGCTGCCTCAATGGGCTGACCTTTCCCTTTGTCACGACCCACATTTTCCACCGTCGGGACCGTGATGGCGCCTAACGTTGAACCCGCTAGGCAAGCCAACGTGAATATTCAATTTACCTGATTCCTGTATTATTACCAAATAATATGTGAAAAGACAACACTAACATAAATAGAAGTACAAAATGGAGCAAGGTATATAAACTCAATGTATGCCTTTACGAAATTTCACAAAAAACCAATCCCAGAATTTTGGAGTCACAAACTCACGAACTGTCTATGAATAATTCATACAATGGTCTAAATGAAATAAGTACATCAGGTTTAGAAATAACTAGAACAGAATGCAAAAGAAGTAGGAAGGGACGCCAAGGCCCGTTGACACCTGCAGGACTACCTCGGAGTCTCCACTGGACTGAAGGCAGCAACCTCGATCTATGGTCCGTAGGGTCATACACCGGGATCTGCACAAAAGTGCAGAGTGTAGCATCAGTACACCATTGCACTCGAACTGAAAGAAAACTCTTAGACATCAACTAATGAACCTGTTGGTCTAGAACAGCTATCGGCTCCTCCTCATAAGTCAAGTCTTTGTCCAACTGGACAGAGCTAAAATCCAACATGTGGGACGGGTCACCATGATATTTTCGGAGCATAGACAAGTGGAATACTGGATGAACTGAGGATAACCCTGGAGGCAACGCAAGTCTATTAGCTATTTCCCCCACTATATCAAGAATGTCAAACAGTCCGATATACCTAAGGCTCAACTTACCCTTTTTACCAAACCTCATAACACCCTTCATGGGTGAGACACGAAGCAATACCATCTCTCCAACCATGAATGCCACATCACGAACCTTACGATTGTAGACGCTTTGCGCGTTGTCAAGATTTGTGAGAGGATGAGAATAAACAAGCTCAATCATCAATGGTAGAATAAATTCCCACAATAGAGTATAATAGAAGTGAAATTATTCCTAACTTCATAGCCTCTGAGAGATAAGTACAGACGTCTCCGTACCGATCCTTCAGACTCTACCAAGTTTGTTCGTAAATAGTGAGACCTAAGCAACCTAGTTCTTTGATACCAAGTTGTCACGACCCAAATTCCCAACCTTAGGGACTGTGATGGCGCCTAACACCACACTTGCTAGGCAAAACAATGTTAGAGTTCGATTAGCTATTTTCCTTCGAATATCCATTTAAACATAATAAAATAAATTTAAAGTAAACTTAATCTAATGGTTTTCAAAGAATAACTGCAAGACTACCCCAGAGTCTGGTGTCACAATTCACGAACTACTAAAGAATACTACAATCAATAGGCTGAAAGAAATAATATAACTATTTTGAGAAAATATAAAACAGTCTTTACGAAGTAAGAGTAGACTTTCGGGATCTGCAAACGCCGGCAGGTATACCTCGTGTCTCCGGATAATGGATGGATGCTACTAAAAATCTCTACTATTGGCTGGTACCTTGATCTGCACAAAAGTGTCGACCCCATGTACTGAGTAAGTGCCGAGCGTAACCTCGACGAAGTAGTGACGAGGCTAAGGCAGGGCAATCATATCTTAAACTGTGACAATATATATATATATATATATAATAAAGCAATAAAATAATTCTANATATATATATATATATATATATATATATATATATATATATATATATATATATGTACATATATATATATATATACATATATATAAAGCAATAAAATAATTCTACACAAACAAGAAAATATAACTGCAACATCCAAGCCTTGGCTGTCACAAAAATTTCACACAACTTTCAAAGTTTCAAAACTTAAATTTAAAATAACCAAATGTGCAAGATATGGGAAAACTGTAGAGTAAAATAGTAAAATTTCCAAATCATTGTAATTACAATCAGTAAAACATAAAATATTCTCCATCATCACAGTCTTGTTGCAGCATGCAACCCGATCCCACCTGTCCACCCTTATCACTACAATTTATTTCCCCTGTCAACCCTTATCACTATCATTTATTTCCCATGATCACCCTTATCACTATCATTTATTTCCCATGTCCGCCTTTATCACTATCATTTATTTCTCATGGCTGCCCTTATCACTATCATACCCTTATCACTATCAATTGATTTATTTATCAAAAACTTTCACAATTCAGGCCAAGCCTTTCACAACACGTTTATCTCAACAATTGTAAACAGAACACAATATAGCTCACAAGCTGTATCCAATATTATTTCATAATGAAACCAACCAGAATATATGGAAATATCGTAACACTGTCATCCATCTCAACCTTTATGTACCATAATAAAATCAAGGGAACATCCAACACTTCAATACTTGGCAATAATCTAATGAAAAAAAATAGTCAAGTAGCATATGCAGAATAATTCAGTTACGTACTTGAACATATTTCTAAAAGTCCCATATAAATGAATATTTTCATCTATTCACTCATGACCTAAATTTAATGAGCTCCAAATAGTTTATCTTATCCTATCGTTTTACATTATTAAAGTCTGGGATCCTACTCTACAATATTATCAATACTTTTTTTGTTTATTGGTCTAAGGTTAATGTGACGACCCAAAGGGTCATAACCTATTTTATTATCTATTTCGTACTTCTGAGGCCTTAAAAACCTCATTTGTAGTTGCCTCGATTTGCGTGTGCAGTCCGGGAGTATAGCCGGACAGCTTAAATACGAAATTATGTGAAAATGCTAACATTTGATATTAAAATGAATAAATTTGACTTCGGTCAATATTTTGGGTGAACAGACCTGGACCCATTATTTGACGGTCCCAGAGGTTCCGTAGGAAAATATGGGACTTGGGGGTATGCCCAGAATCGAATTTCGAGGTCCCAAGCCCGAGAAATGAATTTTTGAGTAAAATTGTTTTCTGAAAATATTTAAGGAATTTGAAAATGAAATATGATTAGAAAGTAATGGTATCGGGCCCGTATTTTGGTTTCGGCACCCGTACAGGTCTTATATATGGTTTAAGCACTTTCTGTAAAGTTTGGTTGAAATCGGATTTCGTTTGACGTGTTTCGGACTTAAAATGGGAAATTTGATGTTTGTATGAAATTTGATAGAATTCATGGATATTGAGGTTTAATTCTATGTGTATGATGTTGTTTTGGCGATTTGATCACACGGTAAAGTTCGTAGGAGCTTGTGTGAGTAATATGTGAAATTTGGTATCATTCCGAGTTATATAGGTCAGTTCGGCACGTTGTTAGCAAAGTTAGAAAAATTAAAATTCCTAAATTTGGTTCTTGAGGTTTGGGGTATGATTTCGAGTTTTACAATTGTTTTGAGTGTTCCGAAGGCTCGAGCGGGTCCGTAATATGATTTGGGACTCGTTGGTATATTTGGACTAGGGCTCAGGTGGGCCCAGGTACCTTCCGGGCACCTAATGGGGCTAAAAAACCAGCAAACCAGGCTGCTAGTGCACCTGCTCTGGTGTGACCGCAGGTGCGGTCCCAGGCATCGCAGGTGTGATTGCCAGTGGCTTGGCCAGCCATCGCAGGTGCGGAGCACTTCTCGCAGGTGCGAGACCGCAAGTTCCCAGGTGTGATCCCATATCCCCTAGCCCGATTCCACAGGCGCGAGGTTCTCCTCGCAAGCGCGAGACCGCAAGTGCAGTCCCAGCCATCGCAGGTGCGATCACTGTTCAGGCAGTGAGTTTAAGTACCGGTTTTAAACCCATTTTCCTCATTTCTCACCTTCTTTCTTAGGCGAATTTCACCATTTTTAAGAGCTTTCGACCAGGTCTTGTGAGGTAAGTAAATTCCTCCCATAAATTAGTTTCATGCATGCATCTTAGCTTAATTAACCACATAAAGTAGTGCAAAAATTCAAGGAATTGGGAAGTAACCTAGAACTTGTGATCACTTTAGAATTTTCTGTGAATTGGCCATGAAATCAAGTAAAAATCGTATATTTATGATCCTTAGGCTTTGGGTGAGTGTTCCCTTCGAGAATTGCAAGAATCCGAGTGAGCGGGCCGGGATCGAATTTTGATAAATTTGAAAGAATGCCAGGAAATGGATAATTAGGCCATGTAATTGAATCTTTGAATCCTTATTGATATACTTGAGTTGATTATGCCTAGATAATACCATTCCAGAGTCGAATTCTAAAGAAAAGGCGATGTTAGAGGGTTGATTGCCATACTTTGGACCCGAGGTAAGTGTTTGGTCTAACCTTAGCTTGAGGGAATAGGAGTTGAGTATAATTTGCTACTTTCTAATTGTCAAATACGATGTATAGGCATTGTGACGAGTATTTATACATTGGTGTCTAGCATGACCGTGAGTCGTTATATTGTGAATATTCTGATTTTGTGGTAATTTCCATACTTAATTGACGATTCCTATATGTTGTGAAGAAATATGAGATATTACATCCTTGGAGCATTGGCTCAAATTTTGAAACGAATAGTGAAGAAATATGAGATATTACATCTTTGGAGCATTGGCTCAAATTGTGAGACGAACAGTGAAGAAATATGAGATATCACATCTTTTAGCATTCGCTCAAGTTGTGAAACGAATAGTGAAGAAATATGAGATATTACATCTTTGGAGCATTGGCTCAAATTGTTAAACGAATAATAAAGAAATATGAGATATTACATTCTCCGGAGCATTGGCTTAAGTGATGGAATAAATCATGGAAATGAAAGTGAAAGAAAGAGAAAGAGTTATTGAAATATACCCTTGCCGGGATTTAATTGTTTAATTGATATTACCTTGCCAGGATTTAATTGTGTAATTGATGTTCTCTTACCGGGATTCCTATTTCTATTATGTTTACTCCCTTGCCCGTTGTTTGTGATTGTTGTCTGGGTGAGGAAGAGTGTTAAATCACGAAGGGTGATGCCGTGCACTTATTTTGGTGAGAATAAGAGTAAAGCACGAAGAGTGATGTGATTCACTTGTCTTGGTGAGAATGATAGTAAAGCACGAAGGGTTATGTCGTGCATTGTTTGATATTGTCTCCCTTGCTGGGATGTTGAGATTTCTGTTATTGTTTCCTTTCCGGATTTTCTATTCTTATTCTGTTTACTCCCTTGCCCTTGTTTGTGATTGCTGTTTGGGTGAGGAAGAGTGCTAAAGCACGAAGGGTGATGACGTGCATTGTTTGTTATTGTGAGAAAAGAGTGTAAAGCACGAAGGGTGATGTCGTGCCGTACGATGTACCATTCCGTACCATATTCATTGATTATATTATGAGGAAATAGAGTAAAAGCACGAAGGGTGATGTCATGCCATGATTTACATTGATTACATTATACACTGCATAGTGAGGACGAGAGTAAAAGCACGATGGGTGATGCCGTGCCATGATTTACATTGATTACATTATTCATCGTATGATGAGGACGAGAGTAAAAGCACGAAGGGTGATGCCGTGCAAGATTGTGATTTCTTGTCCTTGTTGATATGCTGGCTTGTTGTTCCTTTCCTTATTGAGATTTCTTATATGAAACTGTTATCTCCCACAGCATGTTCCCCTTCCTTTATTAATTGTTTTCTCCCTATATTTCTTATCTGTTGTATATATGTATATATGTTTAATTGAACCGCACAAGTTTATTTGGTAGTCTGGTTCTAGCCTCGTCACTACTTCGCCGAGGTTAGGCTAGGCACTTACTTAGTACATTGGGTCGATTGTACTGATGCTACACCTGCACTTCTTTATGTTGTGCAGATTACGCAGCCGGACCCGGAGGACATTATTAGTGGGAGTGTCTTCCAGCTCGTTATAGAGGCTCTGAGGTATACCCGTTGGCGTTGGTGGGCCTTGGCGTCTCTTCCATCCCTTTGTCTTCGATTCTGTCTTGTTTTTCCTTTAGTTTCAGAGGCAGACATGTATTTCCTTTCAGACTTCTATTTAGCACTCTTAGACAGTTCGTGAGTTAGTGACATCAGGTTTTGGGAAATTTTGCGTCGATGTATTGTGATTGTCTTTACTTAGCGTAAAACCGTATTTATTTCCGCTATTTAATTTGTGAACTGATTTAGTTTATTCTGTTAGAATGAGGTTATGATGCTAGTTTAACTACACGCGTTGGCTTGTCTAGCGGGTTCAACGTTACACGCCATCCCGGCCCGACGGTGGGATTTCGGGACGTGACAAGTTGGTATCAGAGCTCTAGGTTGCTTAGGTCTCACAACTCACAGACAACTTGGTAGAGTCTAAGGGAGCGGTACGAAGACGTCTGTATCTATGCTCTAGAGGCTGCAAAGTTAGGATGACTCCATATTTCTTTTCTTCTCTATCGTGCACTATGATTCTGAGTACTAATTGAGTTTCTATTATATTCTCTCGCAGTTGGAGAGGACGCGTGATTCCATTGGTTCTGCCCAGCAGCCTGACGCTCCTGCCACAGCTCCTACTCGGGGTCGAGGTCGAGGACGAGGCCGTGCTAGAGCCCGAGGCCGGGGCCGGGCTCATCCTAGAGCAGCAGCCCCAGTGGAGGACCCTCAGGTCGAGTCAAACGAGGAGGTCCCAGTTCCGGCAGTCCCAGTTGGACTAGCTCAGGTCCCAGAGGGGTTCATAGCTACCCCAGTGCTTCAGGACGCCCTTGTCCGTCTAGTCGGACTCATGGAGAGTGTAGCACAGGCGGGTTTTCTTCCTACAGCACCAGCCGTCTCTCAAGTTGGGGCAGGTGCCCAGACTCCTATCGCCCGCGTGCCAGAGCAGCTAGCTCCACAGTTTCAGGCTCTAGCACCTCAGCCAGCCGTAGTAGCTCAGCCAGGTATTGCAGCACCGGTAGTAGAAGGAGTACCTATGTAAGCAGATGCTCTGTGGAGACTGGACCGGTTCACCAAGTTATTTATTGCTACATTCACTGGTTCACCATCAGAGGACCCCCAGAATTATTTGGATAGCTTCCATGAGGTTCTCCGGAATATGGGCATAGTGGAGTCCAACGGGGTTG
>ML325048.1:0-22625 GCA_005239505.1 Nicotiana paniculata | reverse complement strand
TATATATATATATATATATATATACACTCTGAATCTCAAGAGCCATCCTGCTCACATACCATCATCACTACGCGGAACCTTAACACATAAGAAATTGTCAAGCCGTTGCACAACTCACACGGCACCATCATAATATTACCTAAAATGAACGATGATGGAACAACATCTGATGTTCTAATATCCCTCCGAGAGAAGCGCCATACAGAAACGAACACCTTTGATTCACATGGAGCCCATAATCATATTTAAATTCATTCACAACCTTTAAGTCGATTCTGCTCGCACCGAGCTAGGCTAATAGCCTTACCTGGGTCCATAATAACCCACTTTTTCTCATAAAACGCAAGAACAGCCATCACAGCCGGAGAAAAACCCCTACATCCACAACCAAATGAACCGAGCACCCTCCAAGCATAAACTCTCAAATAAACGATATTATACTTCTTTATACTTGGTCTGAATCTTCAATCAATTAAGTGACTACATGTCACACTCATACGATCTTCGTGTGGAATACACTTCCACGTCCTCATGCACTAGATAACAAGTCTGCACCTCTATACCACCGACCACACAAATGTTGTAAGCCTACCAAAAAATCTGCAACCAGAATGCAAAGCCTCTTACACAACCACCGATTTCAGGTGATGTTGAAGACAGTACCATCTTACTCTAAACATCAAAGATCCCTTTCCTTGCTCATTTGAGCTCGTGACATCTTTGTCAACACTGAACCGTAACCTTGATCCTTACCTCAAATTCAATACTGCTCACTGCACCTAACATGCCAATATGAAATAGCACAAGAATTCCATCATAGCTCCTGAACCACTATTAGGGAGAACACTTTATCACATAGAAACCTTTTACTTAACTTAATTTAAGAGAACCGTAACGACAAACGAGTGAATTCTCATAATCACAAAACAGGCAATTCCTCCGGTAATAGTCTATGCCACCATAATCCTTCCAGGATCCGCCTACACATGACAGGTCATTTCCCTCATAGATGACCATCTAACTTTTCCAAATTTTCATTACTCGCGTCATTCTCAAACTCCACCTCAGCAGGAAATAACTGATTCACCCGAATACCTCAAACTGAAACTGATACGACACATAGCCTCACACTCAACTTACTAACAACAGATTTTCCCCACTTTGCTCAAGCCATAGATCAAGATGAACAATAACTCACAATGCCCATACGCTAACACCGCCACAATACCGCAGTGAGATTCAATTAAACCTTCCCTAAGCTCATATAACACGACCCATCTTATACCTTAATCCAATTCGCACTCACCTTCGAGTGATTTCATTCCACGAGACTACTTTATATCCAAGCCCATGAACCGTTTTAGGCTCTCCTTGTACGTACATTTACGTCTTCGACTGGAATACCCATTCCGATAACCCTTCTACGAACCCGAAGTCATTTTCTCCCTTCTGTGAACCCAGATGCTACTCTACATGCCGAAGATAACATACAACACTACAACCATATTCTCTTTCTCAAAATTCTGCTGAGAAATCTCGATTCTTAACCATAATGTGGGCTTGAATTCCTTAGACGCCACATTCTGACCTTTGAATTTACTAGGATCGTTGTTGAGAGTCACCCACTCTGGCTTGGTCTCGAATATAATCAACTCCACGGCTTCGCTGGCGCCCGAACACCCATCTTGAATAAGCACTCGACTAAATCACTTCCCTTGCAAATTATCTCTGTACTAAGCATAAATCCCGAATCTTTCCAGAGCCTAAACCTGATTCGATAAGGCCAACCTTTGCACACATTTATCAAATCCTATGCTTAATTACTACTCATGTCTCCTCCCCTTAGCTATAACAACCCACCAATATGCCGATGACCAGAATTTTTTCCAGTAGATACCCATGCAACCTAATCGTAGGCGGTGGGACTCTCCCACTTAGCCTGAAGCCAGTATTACACAAATCCAAGACTCACCAAGAATCTTCCTTCATTGTTGACATGATCCTACATAACCAACTCGCCAAATTCCTTGAAATCCTTCCGTTAGCATTTCACAAGCACTCTGATTCATTAACAACATTCTCATATCCGACCTCTTGCTGAATAGTCAGTAAAACCCCTCGCGAAAACTGTGCCAACCACGCAACCGCTAACCTGCTCACAGAATATAACCCACCTGAGAAAAGTACCAACTGACACCTTCCAACGACACTGTACTGCACAATCTCTATGACATCAATACTCCATCCTACACCCGTTCTCATTTACCAACTTTACTAGTCCGTCCACTCCTCATGGACATCTACTAAATGCGCGACAATATCTTCTAATTCACAGGTATGCTGCATCCTTCTTCATATCGAACAACTCCTCTCTGTTGCATCCCATCTCCCGTCGCAATAGTCAATATTTCAATTTAACACAGTGAACCCAATCACCATCCACTAAAATTCCCAAATCGCTCCAAACTTCTCCTCAAGGTGTGCAGCTATCTTACCACGAAACTCATATGCTACGCTGCCACTCTCCCACTTTGGTCAAACTCACTCCTTTAAGCAACTGCTCGACTTCCGCTTCTTACACCTGACCTTCTAGAAATCTAACCATGGCCTGACACTTCCCACATGCCTTTCCTCATCGTATGTTGCCCAGCTGTTGCCTCAAATAAATATCATTATTTGTAGAACTTAAACCAGCAGATCACCACAACTTCAAAACTTTTCTAAGATCATCTTCCTCGAGCCACCTACATTAGAAACACTTATTCAATCTTGAACCACCGCACACTATGATCTCTGACAGTCGCTTCTTCAATACTACTTCACAATACTCTGACCCAATGACACCGAAGAAACCATAGCACCGGCGAATTCAACACATCATATTCGATCAAAGACAACGATTCCATATCACAGATGAAGATTTTCTCCTCACTTGAAAACACCCAGTCTCATTACTCTAACAGCCCAAACTTGAACATTTATAGTCCAATTGTCTTTCCTCCGCCGGAAATAAAATACTGAAATCTCGGAATCACACTCCGAGTAGAACTCCTATGAAGTCATTCATTTCCACAACGTATGGGCAAGCATCCTATCATCATATCAATATCGTGCGATAACCAATCATAAGCATCATAACAACCTGAGCATAGCCTCAAAGCTCTCAGAAACACAACTACTGAGCTGAAACAACGTAATATCCTCTTGCAAAGCAACGACAATAGCCCCAACCAACTATGCATCGAAAAACATCACTCACCATATCTGTGGTACCATTACAATTCCTCAAATTCTCGATTTATAGCAAGCGCTTCGCGATGCGTACGATTGAGTAGGACGAAATGTAGGCATAACCCTCAAAGGAATCAAATCGCCCGATGAGAAATCAAGAAGGGAAGTACTCCTAACAGCCATGTAGCCTCTCGAAGATAAGTAAAGACGTCTCTGTACCGATCCGCAAGACTCTACTAGACTTGCTCATGACTTGTGAGACCTAAGGGAACCTAGTACTCTGATACCACGTTGTCATGACCCAAAATCCGCTAAGGTTGTGATGGCGCCGAACACCATTGTCAGGCAAGCCAACACTCAATAGATAATTAAAATTCTTATTTTAGTATTCTCAAATTGTTTCTTTTCATTTCATTATATGAAAAATCAATAAAAATTACTGAGTAATTAACGATGTTTTAACAGTTCATTTAATAAATACATCCCAAAGTCATCCTAGAACTCGGTGTCACAAGTGCATGAGGAATTTCTAAGAAAATCAAATAAAATAAAATAATCGTCCAGAATACAAATGGAACAGTAAAGAAAGTACAACTCGATACTCTGAAGGAGACTCTGCTGGCTGCGGGACGTCTCGAGAGGTGCAGCTCACCCAAGCCCCCATATCAACCATGCCACGGCGCCAAGCGGGGCCACTAGATATACATGTACATGTGCAACAAAATACACAGCAAGTGTAGTATGAGTACGAAAAAAACGTGTACTCAGTAAGTATCCCGCTTAACCTCGAAGAGGTAGTGATGAGAGGTCGACTGTGACACTTACTACAGGTCAATTTAATATAAACAAGTATGATGCTAAACATGGATGTTATAATCAGATAACAAATAACAACAGGAAAGGAAAACTTCTTCCATAAATTATAAATCTCAGTTTCCGTCATTTCAGTTAACAACTCATTCTTAAGGCAATTAAACAGTTCAAATCACAGATGGTATCCAGAAAATTTCATGCACAGGAAATGTCGAGGGTCGAACGGCTCGAACCAACATAAATATAAATTGTGCACTGCTGAAGGGTCGAATGGCCCTCGGTACCCCGTCCAATCATACCAACCTGTTCTAAAACATAATGTGGACCTGTTCGAGGCCTCAAATCACATCAAATAACATCGAAACAATGGATCGCAACTTGATTCAATCTTTACGAACTTTGAAATTTCCAACTTCTACATTCGATGCCGAAACCTATCAAATAACGTCCGATTGACCCCAAATTTTGCACACAAGTCACATTCAACATTACGGACCTGCTCCAACTTTCGGAATCTGACCCCGATATCAAAATTTCCACCTCCGGTTGGACTTCTTAAAAACCTTCAAATTTTTAACTTTAGCCAAATGACTCCAAAATGACCTACGGACCTCCGAATTCACTTCCGATCACGCTTCTAACACCATAATCACCATACAGAGCTATTCCCAGACTCGGAATCCCAAACGGACATGAATAACACTGAAATGCACTTCGACCCAGACTTATGAAATTTCTTCTAAAATACTAACTTCCACATTATGCGCCAAAACGCTCCCCGGTCAACCAAAACCCACTCCGAACATACGCCAAAGTCCGAAATCATCAAACGAACTTGTTGGAACCTTCAAATCCTGATTCTAAGGTCGTTTACTCAAAAATCCAATCTCCATCAATTCTTCCAACTTAAGGCTTTCGAAATGAGAATTTTCTTTCCAATTTGACTCCGAACTTCCCGAAATTCACTTCTGACCACGCATACAAGCCACAATACCTGAAATGAAGTTGCTCATGGCCTTAAACCGCCAAACGACGCGCTAGAGCTCAAAAAGACCGATCGGGTCGTTACACGCTCCAAAGTCCAAAATCACCTAACGGAGCTAACAGGACCATAAAAACTCAAATCCGAGTTCGTTACACACAAGTCGACATCAGGTCGACTTTTAAAACTTAAGCTTCCAATTAAGAGACTAAGTGTCTCAATTCACTCTGAAAAACAAAATGAACCCTCCTGGCATGTCACAATAGCAGAAAATAGATACAGGGAAAGTAGTTAATAGGGTATCTTGGATATAACTCTCAAGACGACCGGCCGGGTCGTCACATTCCTCCCCCTCTTAAAACAATCGTTCGTCCTCGAACGAGTATAGAGACATACCTGAAGCAGTGAAAAGATAAGGATAACGGCTGTGCATATCCTGCTCGGTCTCCCAAGTCGCCTTCTCGACTGGCTTACCCCTCCACTGAACCTTTACTGAAGCAATGTTCTTTGACCTTATCTTTTTGACCTGCTTGTCCAAAATGACCACTGGCTCCTCAACATAAGATAGATCCTTGTCCAGTTGGACTGAGCTGAAATCCGATACATGATTTGGATCACCATGATACTTCCGAAGCATAGAAATGTGGAATACCGAATGAACTCCTGCAAGGCTGGGAGGTAAGGCAATCTCATAAGACACCTCCCCAACATGCCGCAACACCTCAAAAATACCAATGTACCTCGGGCTCAGCTTGCCCTTCTTTTTAAACCTCATGACGCCCTTTATAGGCGATATACGAAGCAATACCCGCTTTCAAACCATGAATGCTACATCTCGAACCTTTCGGTCTACATAACTCTTCTGTCTGGACTGGGTTGTGCGGAGTCTATCCTGAATCACCTTCACCTTATCCAGGGCATCCTGGACCAAGTCTGTACCCAATAATCGGGCCTCGCCCGCCTCGAACCAACCCACTGGGGACCGACACCGCCTACCATACAAAGCCTCATACGGTGTCATCTGAATGTTGGAATGATAACTGTTATTGTAGGCAAACTCTGCAAGTGGCAAAAGCAGGTTCCATGACCCTCCAAACTCCATCACGTACGCACGGAGCATATCCTCCAGTATCTGAATAGTGCGCTTGGACTGCCCGTCCGTCTGAGGGTGAAATGTTGTGCTCAGCTCCACTCTTGTACCCAAATCCTGTTGTACGGCTCTCTAAAACTGTGATGTAAATTGTGTGTCTCTATCTGAAATGATGGAAACTGGGACACCATGAAGGCGAACAATCTCTCGGATGTAGATTTGAGCCAGCTGCTCGGGAGAGTATGTAGTCATCACTGGAATGAAATGATATTACTTAGTCATCCGATCCACAATCACCCAAATAGCGTCAAACTTCTTCGATGTCCGTGGGAGCCCAACCACGAAATCCATGTTGATCCGCTCTCACTTCCATTCTGGGATCTCTAACTTCTGGAGCAAGCCACCCAGTCTCTGATGCTCGTACTTAACCTATTGAAAGTTGAGACACCGAGCCACAAACCCAACTATATCCTTGTTCATCCTCATCCACCAATAGTGCTACCTCAAATCTTGGTACATATTCGCGGCACCCAGATGGATGGAATACCGCGAGCTGTATGTATCCTGAAGAATCAAATCCCGAAGCCCATCCACATTGGGCACACATATCCGGCCATGCATCCTTAACACGCCATCATCACCAATAGTCACATTTCTAGCATCACCTCCCGAACTCTGTCCTGAAGGATGAGTAGATGGGGGTCATCATACTGACGCTCCCAGATACGGTCATAAAGAGAAGACCGAGAGACCAAACAAGCCAACACCCGTCTCGGCTCAGAAATATCCAATCTCACAAACTGGTTGGATAGGGCCTGAACATCCAATTCTAAGGGTCTCTTTGCTGCTGGAAGATATGCTAAACTCTCCAAACTCTCCGCCCGGTGACTCAATGAATCGGCCACCACAATGTCCTTCCTCGGGTGGTACAGAATGGTGATGTCGTAATCCTTAAGTAGCTCTAACCACCTCCACTGACGCAAGTTAAGATCCTTTTGCTTGAATAGGTGCTGCAAACTCTAGTGATCGGTGTAGATCTCACAAGGAACACCATACAAATAGTGGCGTCAAATCTTCAAGGCGTGAACAATAGCTGCTAACTCAAGATCGTGGACATGATAGTTCTTCTCATGCACCTTCAATTGTCTGGACGCGTAGGCAATCACCCTACCGCCCTGCATCAACACTGCAGTAAGACTAATCTGCGAAGCAGCACAATAGACGGTGTAAGACCCCGAACCTGTAGGCAATACCAATATTGGGGTTGTAGTCAAGGCTACCTTGAGCTTCTAAAAGCTCTCCTCACACTCATATGTCCACCTTAATGGACCACCCTTCTGGGTCAGCCTGGTCATAGGTGCTGCAATATATGAGAATCCCTCTACGAAGCGACGGTAATACCCTGCCAAACCAAGAAAACTGCGGATCACCGTAGTTGATGACGGTCTAGGCCAAATCTGCACTACCTCAACCTTCTTCAGGTCTACCTTGATCCCATCACTCAATAATACATGACCCAAGAATGCCACTGAGTCTAACCAAAACTCACACTTAGAAAATTTTACATACAACCTCTTATCTCTCAAAGTTTGAAGCACAGTCCTCAGGTGTTGCTCATGATTTTCCCAAGTCCGGGAATACACTAGGATGTTGTCAATAAACACAATGATGAATCAGTCAAGATAAGGCCGGAGCACACTGTGTATCAAATGCATAAAGGTTGTTGGGGCATTGGTCAACCCAAAAGACATGACAAGAAGCTCATAGTGAACATATCTTGTCCTAAAAGTAGTCTTCAGGATGTCCCGCTCCCGAATCTACAACTGATGATAGCCTGAATGCAAGTCAATCTTGGAAAACACCCTGGCACCCTGTAACTTATCAAAAAATATCATTGTGAGGGAATGGATACTTGTTCTTCACTGTAACCTTGTTCAACTGGCGATAATCAATACACATACACATAGAACCATATTTTTTCTTCACAAACAAGACCGGAGAACCCCCAAGATGACACACTAGGCCGAATGAAGCCCTTATCAAGAAACTCCTACAACTGCTACTTCAACTCAGGAGGAGCCATACGGTAAGGAGGAATAAAGATCGGTTGAGTGCCCGGTAATAAATCAATGCCAAAATCAATATCTCTATTGGGCGGCATACCCGGAAGATCAGCTGGAAACACATCTGGGAAGCCCCTCACTACTGGAACTGACTTAACTGTAGGGGTATCAATACCGACATCTCTCACATAGGCCAAATACGCATCACAACCCTTCTTAACCATTCGCCGAGCCTTAAGAAATAAAATAACCATGCGGGGAGTATACTCTAAGGTATCCCCCCCCCCACTCTAATCGCGGTAAACCTGGCATAGCCAGCATCAAGGTCTTAGAGTGACAATCAAGAATAGCATAATGGGGCGATAACCAATCCATGCCCAAGATAACATAAAAATCTACCATGCTGAGCAATAATAAATCGGCTCTAGTCTCAAAACCAGTAAGAGTAATCAGACACGGCCAATATACGCGGCCCACAACAAGAGAATCTCCCACAGGAGTAGACACATAAACAGGGGAATTCAAAGAATCCCGAGATACGCCCAAATGTGGAGCAAAATAATAGGACACATATGAATACGTAGAGATTGGGTCAAATAATACTCACGCATCTCATGACAGACTGGGAAAATACATATGATGACAGATTCGGAAGAAACTGCCTCTGAATAAGCTGGAAAAGCATAATACATGGCATGGCCTCCCCCTCTAGGGTGACCTCAACCTCCACCTTGAGCTGGCTGAGTGGGTGGGGCGGCAGTTGTTGCTAGAAGCATGGCCAGAGGACCTGGTGGAGCACGTGGTGGCTGAGAAGTCTGTGGAGGTGCACCCCTCCTATGTTTGGGGCGATACTTCACCATATGGCGAGTGTCGCCACACTCAAAACAACCCCTCGAAGGACGTGGATGTTGTGACTGACTCAGGCCTGGCATGTTGGATTGGCCGCTATAAGCACCCCCGAGCAGGAGGCACACCGGATACTGGTGGTGCATAATAGGTCTCATGGGGCCTAGAAGGAGCCGGAACACCACTGGCGGCTGGAAGAGCTGAATGAACAGGGCGACTCACATAACTCCTACCATGGTGAGTTGTTGGGGCACGAGTTCCAGAATAATAACTAGTCTCTCGAGACCTCTTGGCCTCTCTCTCCTCTCTATCCCGGGCAAGCATGCCCTCCACTCTCCTGACAATACTCACAACCTGCTGATAAGAGATATCCATCTTTAAATCCCTGGCCATACTGGTCCTGATACTGGGGTGGAGTCCCTCAATGAAGCGATGAACCCTCTCCCGAACTGTGGCAACCAAGGTCAGTGCATGTGGGTCCAACTTACTAAAATGGACTGCATACTCCGACACAGTCATAAAACCCTAGCGCAACTACTCAAATTGCCAAGAATCCTGAGGCTCTAAGGGACATGCAAAAACATATCTGAGAATGGAGTCCAAGTGAGTGAGGATGACTCGTCCGGACTACTCAGCTCATAAGCACGCCACCATTGATAGGCTGCTCCTCTAAACTCGAATATGGTGGAAGAAATCCCACTCGTCTCTGCTATGCCCATAGTACGGAGAATACGATGACACTCCTCCAGAAAAACCCTGAGCATCATCTTAAGCTAGTCCGCTGAAAGTAGGTGGGTGGTACTTCTTGTACCTCTCAATTCTGAGTTTCTCTGCCTCAGAAGCAGCTGCCCTAGTCTTATGTTGAATCGAAGCCACTGCTGGCATAAGGATAAACTCTAGGGCCTGATCGACCTAGACTCTTCGCTCAGGAGTACGGGCTGCGGGAGTATGTGCCCCTCCCCTGGCCTGAGATGTGGCGGCAGCTAGTGGGATCAATCCAGCCTGAGCTAAGGTGTTGAACATGCTCATGAACTGGGCTAGAGTCTCCTGGAGGGTTGGTGCAGCAATAGGAACCTCCAGTGTCGGCCCTCCATCTAGAGCTGTTGGGGCTCCTCTGTGCAGCTCGCGCAGGTGCTCTGGCTGCATCGCGTGGTCATTCTCTACCCCGGCCTGGGCCTTGATAACTTGGTTTTTTGCCTCATTTCTGTGCCCTTATACATGAATTTTGGATAAAAGTTTCCACAAAATAGCCCCTAAAGCTTATACGTTGTGTTTGTTGCAGGACTGAACCAGAAATGAAGGCATTCAGTCTAAAATATGCTCAAAATAGGAGTGAATCCGGCACAAGGATCAAACCCAACAAGGCTACTCAAGCCAACAAGGTCCCCGCGGCCGCGTTCGTGGTTTCGCAGACCGAGGTGCATTTCCAGTAGCTCAGAAAGTTGACTGTCACCCACCGCGACCGCGGTCGAAGTTTCGCGGACCACAGTGGAGTTCCAGTGTGACCCACGAATTGCAACTTCTCACCGCGGCCGCGGTCGAAGTTTCACAAACCGTGGTGGCGTTCCAGCGAGGTCCTAATGTTTTCGCGGACCGCGGTCGTGTTTCGCGTTCCGCGGCAGGGGTATTTTTGTCCGAAAATTTGGCATACTATAAATAGACTATTTTGTAATTTATTACCAGATCTCGAAGATATCAGCTGTTTTTCAGACTAGAGAGCTCGTGAATATTTTAGGGTTTTTATTTCTTTAGCTTTATTGTTGAATTTTTAACATTGAAAACTTCAATATCATTGTTAGGAATCAATTAAATGGGTTATTCTTTTTCTCTATCATTGTTCTCATCTTTGATTATGAGTAGCTAGACCCATTAGCTAGGGTTGTGGCTCAACCCTAGTGTAGGTATATAATGGGGTTTTGAAATTAATGTTGGGAAATTAGTGGGTGTTGGCTATTTAGGTTATTTCAAGGTTTTTATTGCTATAATTGGTGGTTGCAAACACTAATTAACATTTTCATGACTTGGATCTTTCTTGAGAAAGAAGATTGAGTTTAGAAATTAGCTTAATAGGAAATTAGGGCATTATCAAGAGATTGGTAGTCCCAATCAAAGGGGTGAAACCCAGAAATGGTAAAACCCTACTTGAGCCCTAGTTAACGGGTTAAACCTCGAGAGAGTAACACCCTACCTAAGCCTATATTGCTTGATTATTGGGCACCCAATTGGACTCGAGAGAGGCAATTAGGGTATAATCACTCAAACTACCGAGAGGAATAGAGTGAGCACCTTCGTGCTTTGGTTATAGCTATATCCCTAGCAAATTCCCTGACCTTAAAATTGAATCCCTTTGTGTATCCACCTAGGCCACAGTCACGACCCTAGTGCCTTTATCAATATTAGAAAACAACAACAAAAACAAAACAAAGTTAATCATTAATTAGCTTACAAACAATAGAATACATTTAGTATAGTTCAACACCAACCAATGTTTAGAAGTGCAATTAGAAACACTCGAACCTTCTAGATCACTAATACACCCACTCCCATCTATAGGCTCCCTGTGGATTCGATCCTGCCATTCGGGTAAAAGCTACACGACCTTTGCCTTCATGCTTATATCGTAGTGTGGGTGCAAAAGCCGTCACTTTTTGGCGCCGTTGCCGGGGTGCTTTAACGTTGTGACTATATTTGTGACTAGAAGCGTAGTGTGTTTTTCTTTCCTTCTATTTTTAACTTCCTTGTTTGGTGTACTTAGGTACAATGGCCGATCCGCTAGGAAATGTGATTCCGGGAGAGGAGGTTTATGACAATCAAGAAAATGAAATCAATCAAATTCCTCCACAAAGAAGAGGCCGACAGGCCAATATTCAGGATGATGTTCAAGAACCCCCCCACCTCCAGCCCCTAGAGCTGCTCATCGGGTCCTTCCAAACGAGGGGTATGCTAGTGCAATAGTCCCTCCAAGGATTCGAGCGGGGAACTTCCAAATCACAAATTTTATGCTCACTCTCCTAGAGCAAAGAGGATACTTCACCGGAGCCGCCCATCAGAATGCCTATAAGCATCTCAAAGGCTTTGTTGATACATGTTGGGGAAGTAAGCAAACTAATGTGTCTAAGGACACATTAAGGTTACGGTTGTTCCCGTTCTCACTTAGGAGAAGAGCATTGGATTTTCTTGAGTGTCTCCCAAACCATTATATATCCACTTGGGACGAGCTTGCGGATAAATTTATTGCAAAATTTTCTCCTCAAGCCATATGGAAGCCCTTCGAGATGAGATTTTGGCATTCATACAAGAGCCAAACGAGCCCCTACATGAAATATGGGAACGCTATAGAAACATGGTCAAGGAATGCCCTAACAATGACATGACGGAGGCTATGATACAACAAACATTCTACCGGGGAATCAACACGGTAAACCAATGTGTGGTCAACCAATTGGCCGGTGGTAATTTTATGAAGATGACATACCCGGAGGCATGTGAGATTCTTGATGAAATGGCCAACACATATTCGGCTTGGCAAAGTAGAGCAAATGTGCCTCAAGGGGAAACCGGTGCGAATAGTCTCCACAAGGAACTCCAAGAACAAGGGCAAGCAAATGCCGAGCTTACAACAACCATGAACCAACTTGCTAAAGCCCAACTCCAACATTTGTAAGAGCCTAAGCAAGTAAATGTTATGGAAGGAGTTCATATGCAAGGAAACCTAAGGAGACCTCGAGGAAATGTTAAGCAAAACCATGGTGATCAAGGGGATCAAGGGCCAAGTGGTCATGAACAAGATGAAAGTTACAATGACCAAAATTAATATGTTATGTATGCAAACAACTACCAAGGGCAAGGTAATACACAAAACTGGGGGAACCAAAGGCCACGAAACTGGAACAATAACAATGCTAGAAATTCGAACAATACCAATGATAGTTAATGGAACAACAATAATACCGACAATGGGGGAACAACAATGAAGGGAATTGGAATGGAAGAAATAACAACAACAACTGGGGAGGTGAAGGTAATGGGGGGTCGGGTTTTCAAAGGCCCCCGATGTACCAACAACCAAGCAACCCTCCTCCATATCAATCTCATGGGCAAAGTTCTTCAAGCTCGGAAATGGGTCGGATAGAAAACATGTTCAAACATATGATGGAGAGGAATGCAGAATCCGATGCCCAGATATCCTCTCACACTACTTCCATCCGAAACCTTGAAGTACAAATGGGCCAGATTTCACAAGCCTTAAACACACGCCCAAAGGGTGCACTACCAAGTGATATGGTGGTGAACCCCAAGGGTGGGAACAACAACAACAACACCGGTCATGCTATGGAGGTAACCACTCGGAGTGGAAAAGGTGTGGAGACAAGTGCTTCAGAAAAAAACAAAGTTGTTGATGATGATGAAGTTGTACCCCAAGATGAGCTACCAGCTGATGTGGAGCAAGCATTAGATGAGCCAAGTGAAGGTGAGGTAATAATTGGCATTCATGACAATAGGGAGGAATTGGATAGAAATGTGAACTCGTCTAGGGAACACATAATTGACATGCCGGAACCGGTGGTCCCAAAGGCACCATTGCCTAGGCCACCTCCTCCCTATCCTCAGAGATTTACAAAACAGAAGCAAGAGACCCAGTTTAAAAAGTTCTTTTATATGATGAAGAGTCTCACCATAAATGTTCCTTTGGTTGAGGCCTTGGAGCAAATGCCAGGCTACGCTAAGTTCAGGAAGGACTTGGTGACAAAAAAACGATCCATGGATTGTGAGACCATTAAGATGACTCACCAAGTGAGTGCTATTTTTCACTCCATGGCACCAAAAATTGAAGATCCGGGTGCTTTCACTATTCCTTGCACAATTGGGAGTGAAGACTTTGCAGAAGCCCTATGTGATCTTGGGGAAAGCATAAAATTTGATGCCATATTCTGTGTTCAAGACCTTGGGGATGGGACAACCTAGGGCGACCTTTATGCCTTTGCAAATGGTGGACCAATCAATGAAGAGGACCTTAGGTATTATTGATGATGTCTTAGTGACAGTGGAAGAGTTCATATTGCTAGCAGATTTTGTTATCCTCGACTGTGAGGTTGATTTTGAGGTTCCTATTGTCTTGGGGAGGTTGGGGAGGACTTTCCTTGCCACCGAAAAGGCCTTGGTCGATGTTGAAGCTGGGGAACTTAAATTCAGAGTTGGTGATGAGAAAGTGGTCTTCCACGTGTGCAAATATATGAAGCAGCCCAACAGCACCGAAGTGTGTTCATTTATGGACCTTTGTCCGAGGTTATTATTGATGATGCCAGTGTTATGATCCATGTTGATGATCCTGTGGAGTTGGCCTTGTTGAACACGAGGACTCAGTGGTGGATGGTGTACTTGAGATCCCCCATGCCCTTCAAGGCATGGGGTCTTATTCCTATGCTCCCAGAAAATTGTCATTGGACTTGGAGAACAGGAAGATCCCACCAACAAAGCCATCCATTGAAGAACCTCCGAATCTGGAGTTGAAGCCACTTCCTTCCCACCTCAGGTATGAATACCTTGGTCCCTCTTGTACTTTACCAGTTATTCTTTCCTCTTGCCTAACCCAATTGTAGGTTGACTCAACTTTAAAAGTGCTAAGGAGGAGGAAGAAAGAAATTGGTTGGACCTTGGCTGATATTCGGGGTATTAGCCCCGCCTTTTGCATGCACAAGATTATATTGGAGGATGGAGCCAAACCCTCTGTTGAACATAAAATAAGACTCAATGAAGCTATGCAAGATGTGGTGAAAAAGGAGATCATAAATGGCTTGATGGGGGTGTGGTCTAACCAATTTCGGATAGTGCTTGGACTTCTCCGGTCCAATGCGTTCCGAAAAAGGGTGGAATGACAGTGATAAAAAATGATAAGAATGAGCTCACTCCTACAAGAACGATTACCAGATGGCGGGTGTGCATAGACTACCGCAAGCTCAACATGGTGACCCGAAAAGACCAGTTTCCTTTACCATTCTTGGATCAGATGTTGGATAGACTTGCAGGTCGAGCCTATTATTGCTTCCTTGACGGGTATTCTGGATATAATCAAATTTTGATAGCTCTGGAGGATCAAGAGAAGACCACCTTCACTTGCCCATGGCACTTTTGCCTTTGCTCAAATGCCATTCGGGCTTTGTAATGCCCCAGCTACTTTCCAAAGATGTATGATGGCAATCTTCACCGACATGGTGGAGGAATTTCTAGAAGTATTTATGGACGAATTTAGTGTCGTCGGGGATTCTTTCGATGAATGCTTAAGTCATCTTGATAAAGTCCTTGCTCGATGTGAAGAAACAAATTTGGTCTTGAATTGGGAAAAATGCCACTTTATGGTGGAGGAAGGAATTGTTTTGGGCCATAAGATTTCAAAGAATGGCATTGAGGTTGATAAGGCAAAGATCGAGGTTATTTCAAAATTGCCACCACCTATTTCAGTGAGAGGAGTCCGGAGCTTTCTTGGCCATGCCGGTTTTTACCGGCGGTTTATCAAAGATTTCTCTAAGGTGGTGAATCCATTATGCAAGATGTTAGAGAAGGATGCCAAATTCAATTTTGATGAGCAGTGTATGCAAGCTTTTGAACTCTTAAAACACAAGCTCACTACCACTCCCATCATCACGGTACCGGATTGGAGTGCCCCATTTGAGCTTATGTGTGATGCAAGTGATGTTGTTGTGGGTGCTGCACTTGGGCAAAGGGTGAACAAAGTGTTTCATCCAATTTACTATGCCAGCAAGACAATCAATTCTGCTCAAATGAACTTNTATAGAGATAGTGGACCGAAGAGGGAGTGAGAATCAAGTTGCCGATCATTTGTCCCGGTTGGAAGAGAAAGGACGTCCTTGTGACGGACTTGAGATCAATATTAGTTTCCCAGATGAGCAACTCCTTTCGATGTCCATGAGAGAAATGCCATGGTTTGCGGATATTGCTAATTTCCTAGTCACCAGAGTTGTCCCTTGTGAGCTCTCTTCGAGCCAAAGGAACAAGCTTCGAAGGGATAGCTTGGATTTCTATTGGGATGAGCCTTATTTATTCAAGATTTGCATCGATGGGGTAATCCG
This sequence comes from Nicotiana paniculata, assembly GCA_005239505.1. Classification (NCBI taxonomy): domain Eukaryota; kingdom Viridiplantae; phylum Streptophyta; class Magnoliopsida; order Solanales; family Solanaceae; genus Nicotiana; species Nicotiana paniculata. The sequence continues at coordinate 6,512 of ML325048.1, read as the reverse complement.
GCGATGTGTACCGAAGGAAAAGAAACTAGCCATCCTTGAGTCTTGCCACTCCTCGCCGTATGGTGGTCATCACGGAGGGGTGAGAACTACTTCTAAAGTGCTTAGTTGTGGGTTCTTTTGGCCCACTTTGTATAAGGATGCTAGTACCCTAGTGAAGAGGTGTGATGAATGCCAAAGAGCCGGGGGAATTTCCAAAAAGGATGAGATGCCTTTAAACTCAATTCTCGAGGTAGATATCTTTGATGTTTGGGGCATTGACTTCATGGGGCCATTCGTGAGTTCATGTGCGAACACGTACATCTTGGTCGCGGTTGATTATGTGTCAAAATGGGTGAAGGCCATAGCCTTACCAAACAATGAGGCTCGGAGTGTGATAGCCTTTCTCAAGAAGAATATCTTTACTAGTTTTGGCACTCCACGAGCCATCATCAGTGACGGGGGGTCACATTTTTGCAACAAAGCCTTTGACTCCTTGCTTTCTAAGTATGGGGTCAACCATAAAGTCACTACCCCATACCACCCTCAGGCTAGTGGCCAAGTTGAAGTGTCTAAGAGGGAGATAAAGAGCATATTATCCAAAATGGTCAATGCCAATAGGACCGTCTGGGCTAAAAAATTAGATGATGTTCTTTGGTCTTACCGGACCGCCTACAAGACCCCAAGATGTCCCCATATCTCTTGGTCTTTGGAAAAGCATGCCACCTTCCGGTGGAATTGGAGCAAAAGGCTATGTGGGCCTTGAAAAAGTTGAACTTGGAATGGGATGTAGCTGCAAATCTTAGAGTGGAGCAATTGAATGAGTTGGATGAGTTTAGATTCCATGCGTACTCCAGTTCGTCCTTGTATAAGGACAAAATGAAGTACCTACATGACAAATATGCTCGAGGAAAAGAGTTCAAATTTGGTGACTTGGTCTTATTGTTCAATTCTCGGTTGAGGTTATTTCCCGGGAAGCTAAACTTTAAGTGGAGTGGCCCTTTTGAAGTGGTATTTGTTAATCCATTTGGGGATCTTGACCTCAAGAACAAAAGTGGTGAAGTATTCAGAGTGAATGGTCACCGGGTAAAACACTATCTTGGAAAATTTGATGACAGTCACGTGGTGGCTCTTCTTCATCTCCAATGATCCCGGTAAAATGTGTCGTGCCGCGACGTTAAATCAGGCGCTTCTTGGGAGGCAACCCATGTGTCTTTACTTTCATTTTCTTTGTTTTTCTTGGTAAATTAGGTTTCACTTTTACACTAACTGGTTTTAGGATGTGTATGATGATTTTTGACATAAGAATTTGGCTGAGTATAGAAACAAAAGCTCACTGGAAATTGACTTCGCGGCTGCGGTCGACTTTTTGCGGTCCGCGAAGTCAATCTGATGCAAACACAGTGCTCTGGAAATAGACTCCGCGGCCGCGGTCAACTTTTCGCGGTCCGCGAAGCCTTTCTGCCTCGAAAGCCTTATGCCATTGAATGACCGCGGACCGCGGTCGAATTTTCGCGGTCCGCGGTAGGTAAGTGGGGTGGTTCCCAGCTCTTCCTATAAATAGGACTTGAGGGTTACATTTTACACTTTTCCCACTATAGCTAGCCTAAGCCACTTTCAACCGTGTCTCACTTTTGCATCCTCTGAAACTCATTGCTTGAATCCATACTTTCATCCCAACATCTAGTAAGTGTATTTATGCTTCATTAGCTACTTAATTTCTTTATTTTCTTTAGTTTTCAATTTCTTTTTCATTATTATTTTCTCTTTCTAGGCTTTTAAATGTTAGGGTTAGCCCAAATAGGTTCAAAATAGTCCTTTGGAGTGCAGTTGCACTGATTACTTATATGGGAATTCACTCAATGAACACTTTAGCATAGAAATTGCAAATTCTGGGAACCCTAGGTAAATAGCCATTTTCACGGTCCGCAGTCCCGTTTTTGCGGACCACGGTGCTTCATTGTGCTTAAGTTTGACTAGCCTTTCGCGGTCGCGGTCCGCGAAGTTAGTCCAGTGTGTCCTTCTCAAAGCATGATTAGACTTTCGCGGCCGCGGTCGACTTTTCACGGTCCGCAAAGTCAGTCCAGTGTGTCCTGCTCAAAGCATTATTAGACTTTCGCGGCCGCGGTTGACTTTTTGTGGTCCACGAAGTCTGTCCAGTGTGTCTTGCCTCATTCCAATATGCTTAAACTTCAGTGACTATTCAAGTGTCTGCACATCAATGTTCAGGAAACTAACCATGTTCACTTATGTGTACTTTGCAGGCAATGGTACTATCTCGTGGAGGAAGTCGCAAAAACACGGGTAGAGGAGAAACTCAAAGGGGGAGAGGCCCGAGGGCACCAAGGCAAGCTTGAAAAGTTACATTGCCCTAGTCATCACGACGGCCCAGTCGGGTTACAGACTCTCCTCCTTCACCATCAAGAAGTGAATATGCTCCGTCAGAGGAGGCCTCATCACACTCATCCCCAATTGACCCGGTCTCATCTCTCCCGACCCCAGCACGAGCAGTGTCTCCAGCCAAATCCGCCTCCAGTGAACACTCATATTCTACTTCCCCTACAGCTTCCTTATCTGGGGAGAATTCAAGTGACGGCAAAGGGGATGCATAGGTGGTTGAAGGGGTAGAGCGCACTAGGAACCCGGATGTGTGGAAGGATCATTTTGTAAGTGAGGAATCCTTCCACAGATTCAGGGAGTTGTGGACTGCACGATCTCTTATCCCGGAGCACACCTTCTCAATGAAAGATTTATCCAAATACAACCCAATGTGAGGCAACAATTCCGAGGCAGGAAAGGATGGTCCTATTTCACTGAGCATATTTCGGAGGCCAATGAGAATATAGTGAAGGAGTTCTACACCAATTTTCTTTTTTTGGAAAAGGAGTCAAGGGCATCCAAAGTTTGCAATATCATTGTGCCTTTTGACGGACCTTCACTAAATGACTATATGGAGATGGATGATGTAGATGATTCATTATACCGGGAAAAACTTGTCGAAAAGGATGCTGCGAGAAATTGGTTGGCTTTGCACTTGGCCAAGCCCAGGGACACCTTGGAGTGGTTAATGGATGGAAAGACTATCACCAGGAGGACCCTGAACTTCGAAGCTAAAGGATGGGAGACTTTTGTATGTATCAGGCTAGACCCGACTCTTCATGACCAGACGCTCCCTCTCAGTAGGGCTGTATTAATAGCATCTATCATGGCTGGATACCCCATCAATGTGGGGAGTGTGATGTCCGAGGTCATTAGCCGAGTGGTCAGCACAGGTGATACTTCTTACCCTTATCCTCATTACCTGATCATGTATTGTGAAGACCATGAAGTGCTATGAAGCCCTTTGACACCAAAGTCAAGCCTAAAGCACCTTTCTCCTAGTATGACTTGAAAGATGAGGATAACCCCAAAAAGAAGTCAAAGGGAAAGTCGGTTGCCTCCACTAGCCAGTCTGAAGAGCCAGTGGTGGTGGCGGAACCCTCACTGCCCCAGCCTGCCATTCTAGAGGAGGCTCCAGGCCCATCTTCCTCCACAGCTACAGACATCCCCTCCACCAGAGCCTATCCCATGACTGCTCAATGGCTGAACATGACTCTCACTAGCCTCACCAACTGGATGCAGTCAACTACTACAAAGTTGACTGCAATTTCTACAGCCGTGGCAGCCCCAGTTACTCCTCTCCCACCATAGGTCCCGCAGTCCATTGAGGACACTCTGAAAGAAATTTTGGAGAATCAGAAGAAAATCCTAGACGCAGTGGGTGCACATGAGAGTGCATTGGCAAAGCTGACCAAAGAAACAAAGAAGCTAAGGAAGACCAGGGCGTCAAAGAAGGAGGTGGCGAAGCTGAGAAAGGAGGTCGACAAGCTATCAGGCGATCAGATTCCTTTGGAGATGCTACTATCAGAACCCATAGAGCCCCAGCCAGAGCAACAGTCATTGCCTCAGTCAGTGTAGGAAGAGGAGCCGGTGAGGCCACTGAAGAAGAGGAAGGTCATGCCCCGTGCCCAGAACATCAGGCTTATACTGGCAGACCCCCCCACAGAGCACACTCAGACTCAGAGCCATGAGGCTCAGACCACCGGAGCTCCATCACAGGCTATACCAGATCCAGCTCCTACAGGTTCCCTATCTGAGGCAGTTCCTTCCTCATCTCAGGAAGTTCCGACCCCATCTCAGACAGATCACCAGGGACCACAGCAGGCCGAGGGCCAATAGAGAGTTTTCTTTACTCTCTTTCTCCCATATTTTGCGCACTATTTTTTCTTTATAGCATTGAGGACAATGCTTTCTTTTAGTTGGGGGAGTGGCCCTACAGGCATTTTATTTTGGCAACATCGGATTGTATAGTGAAAACAACTTTTTGTTTCTCTTTCTTTACGTTATTTCTTTTCTTGGTATGTATAAGATAACTATCCATTGTAAATATTCATCCCTTATGTAGATTCATCTAATTCCCTTATTGTACATATTCATTCCATCCCACGCACTTTACTTTATTTTACGCATTTCTTTTCTATTTTATAGCTTCTTACTTTTCTTTCATAGCTTCTTGTTTGGTTTTCTCGTGAGCAATAAGCCTTTGGTTTTCTTAACGCCACGGTTCTTTCCAAAGGTGGAACTTGTGTGAACCGGGTGGATCTTCCCAAGGATGGACGGCGTGACAACCTTCTTAAGTGTTTGAGTCTGTTTTTCCTTTTCTTGTTGTTTAGTTTTTCAATAACGGTGCCTCAAGCAAAGCTTCACTTGGGCCTAACACAGTTGCCTTTGATCCCATGGTCAAAGACAAACCGTTGTGTTGAGGATGGTGATAGTGATGATCTTGAGACTCTTGTGTTGGCCGATAATCACCGGGTAGTTCTTCGGGACCATTTTTTGTTACTCAAAGCACGACTAAGGTCATTGTGGGCCCTTNCCATGACCTTCCAAGAGAAATATTCCCTAGTCAACCCTTTTGAGCCTTAAGCCTTTTCTTTGTACCCAAGTTACAAGCCTTTAACCATTCTATTACCCTCTCTTGGCACCCGATCTTTCCTTGGCGCTAGGAAAAAAGCATAAGTTTGGGGGAGAGACGAGAGATATGATGAAGTGAAAAAGAAGGCACAAAAGAAATAAAGAAAGAAAGAAAGAGAAGAGAAGAGAAAAGGCAATGAAAAATAATGAAAAGAAAAGAATGAACCAAAAGAAGAAATAAAGGGAATTGATGAAAAAGTAATGCCAAAGGTTTGGATAGCATAAGAAGAAAATAAAGGAAATTGATGAAAAAGTGTCTCTCCAACCCTACAAAAGATAAAAAGACTCAAAGAGTCAAGAAAATGTGAGAGCAACAAAAAAAAAGAAGTGCTTAATGAAAGATAAAACTCACTCTAACCAAATACGTCCTACCCTTGACCAAAAGTCTTCATCATCACTCCACAAAAGCCCTGTATGATCTCAGGTCGAGTGAAGCCTACATTAGTGCTGATTTACACAAAGGGCAAGCCTATTGTACTTTGAGCCGAACCTGGGACTCTTTCCTTGATGAGAGATGAGCGATTCACCATATTCCTCGTTCTGAGTGTCATTATTCTGAAAGGTGAGATTCTTAGGGAAAGTTACGGAATAAGAGTCTGGGATCCACACTGAACAAGGTAATAGTTAGAAGTTCACTGATGAGTTGGACCAACACTTGAAGCTCTTGTATCACACTTGAAACTATGGTTTTGAAAAGTTCAATCATTGTCAATGATTCATTCGCATTAGGGGCTATGTTTAGTTCCAATTGATGCTAGTTGAGGTCACCAATAGTACAACCAAATTTTTGTGAAATCTCTCATAGGGGTGGGGCTTATTTTGTTTTGCTTGACGACAAGTAAGAGCTTAAGTTTGGGGGAGTTGATAACTTGACTTTTTGCCTCATTTTTCGTGCCCTTATACATGAATTCTTGATACAATTTTACACAAAATAGCCCCAAAAGCTTATACGTTGTGCTTGTTGCAGGATTGAACCAGAAATGAAGGCATTCAGTCTAAAATATGCTCAAAATAAGAGTGAATCCGGCACAAGGATCAAACCCAACAAGGCTACTCAATCCAACAAGTCCATCGCGGACGCGGTCGTGGTTTTGCGGACCGCGGTGCATTTCTAGTAGCTCAGAAATTTGACTGTCATCCACCGCGGCCGCGGTCACGGTCGAAGTTACGCGGACCGCGGAGGAGTTCCAGTGTGAACCAAGAATTGCAAGTTCTCACCGTGGTCGCGGTCGAAGTTTCGCGGACCGCGGTGGCATTCCAGTGAGGTCCTAATGTTTTCGCGGACCGCGGTCGTGTTTTTGCGGTCCGCAGTGGTCCTGCAGGGGTATTTTTGTCTGAAAATTTGGCAGACTATAAATAGACTTTTTTATAATTTATTACCAGATCTGGAAGATATCAGTTGTTTTACAGAGTAGAGAGCTCGTGAATATTTTAGGGTTTTTATTTCTTTAGCTTTATTGTTGCATTTTTAACATTGAAAACTTCAATTTCATTGTTAGGAATCAATTAAATGGGTTATTCTT
>ML325045.1:0-43943 GCA_005239505.1 Nicotiana paniculata | reverse complement strand
ACACCCGGTTCAATTAAAAACCCTTGGAAAAGAACCGCGGTCCAAAGAAAAACCAAGGGGGGAATTACTACACTGCCTAAAACAAAAAAAATAATTTGTGTTTTCTTTAGACTTACTTCCCTCAAGAAAATTGTCTAATAGATCCATCGTCGGGAAAAATCATGCTATTTTTTATTTTTATTTTTATTTTTCTAAAAAGATAAATTATTCCATTAATCCAACATAACTAAAATAGCATAGAAAGTCACCAGACAATCTCCTCACCCCACACTTAAAATTGTGCATTGTCCTTAATGCGCACCCATGCATACAAGAGGGAAAAAAACTCCCTGGTAGGCCAAAGGCCGAAGCACTAGCATCTCATTGGGTACTCACTTCTCCCAGGCCTGGTCCTTCATGCGGGTACCTCACATTTAGTTCTAACCATCTGATTTGTTGTTGTATCTTTCTAGTGGCTTTGCTTTCCATGCTCCTAAAATATCAAAAAAAAAATTGACACTACAAAAATAATACAATTAGAAAAAAATAAAATAAAAGAAAGCAGTAAAGCTGGGTTGCCTCCCAACAAGCGCTTGATTTAACATCGCGGCACGACGTGAATCACTTTCTGCCTCCACTTCGAACTTATGAATTGAGCCCCTAATTTGGCATCAATTTTTCGGTTATGCTCCAAGGGTGGTGGAACAAATCTAATTGGCCCAAGAAACCATTGTACTATTTTACACTTCTTGGGTCTAACGCCCCACTATGTAGTCCTGTCTTTCTGGCAAGAAAAATTCCAGAATGTAGGCATCTTGTTCTTCATTCCTTGATTCCTCAATTGGCTCGGATGACTCTATTTCCATATCATCATCCAAGCACAATGCGGAAAAATGTTTGGAGTGAGGACCAATGCGCTCAAACACATGAACTTGAGGACTTTCAACATCATCAACATCAATCAAACTAGAGTCGATTAAATTTGCCTCATCAACGTCCCTGGTTGACTCTAGTATTACTTCTTCAACATCGGCATCCTCAAATTCTAGTTGGTTAGAGTGTCGGGTTTCTACTTTGTACCCCTCCATTGGCACCTAAATTTCCATCTCTAATGTACATTGCTCCTGGCTACTATCCATAATATTGGCATATTGAGCATTAAAAGCTTCAACTAGTTGACTCGTTTGAGCCTCCAAGCTGCGAATAGTTTCATCTTGCCTTTTTACCCGCATTTGTATCTCTTCCTGTTGTTCCAAAAGGCACTTCATCATATCCTCGATNACAGATTCCACACATAAGATTGAGTTAGTGCACATAACTCGCTCTCGGGAATATTTTGATAATTTTGCCCTGGGTGGCTTCCTCCATAATATGCATAATGAGGATCAAAAGTAGAATTACCAACATCCAAACTCTCATAATTCCACGATGCCATGTTTTTCAAATTGAAAAATACAACTAAAATGAAGAAAATAAAAATCACATACTAATAAAAATAAAACTTGAAACCTAGTAATATGTACACCTACAGCTACACTTGATAATACCGTTAACTCCCCGGCAACGGCACCAAAATTTGATCACGCTCAACTAAGTCTAATAAAAGACTAAGCGGGCGTTGCAAATATAATCTGGGGTATTATGCCCAGAGTTGATCCCACAGGGAGTTAACGTATCAAGAAAGCTGTCAGAATACTAAACTTTCACTTGGTGTTGTTTAAACTACTACAACTGAATGAAAATATTAAAACTAAAGATTAACTACAATAAGGTGGAAACAATTGTATTAAAGATCTAAGGTTATGGTTTCCTNATTCATAAGAATCAATTCTAAAATAACTTGCATAATTGAACTACAAAATAAATAAAAGCTATAAAAATCAATGTTTGCTTCACTGAGTAGTAATCCACAGGTTTTTCTTCACTTCAATGGCTTCCTCCTCCTTTCAAGTTGTGTTTTTGGGTCTATTTATATGTTTGGGATAAACCCTAAACATGTAGGAGACTTCTATTCCAACCGGAAAACACTTAAAACCTTTAAAAACTCGGAATTGACCGGACCCGGGACCCAGGCGTTAAGCCCCAAACGCCCCATTATAGCCAAGCTAGGCCTGGCTTTATGGGTCTAACGCCCCACTATAGCCAGGCTAGGCTTGGCTTTATGGGTCTAATGCCCTACTATAGCCCGGGTTTCTCCTTTATGGGTTTAACACCCCCACTAAATTTAGCTCGGCTTCCATCTCCAATTCACCTACACATTAAATAGACTTCATTATGCACATAAAAGTGTATTTTTATCATTAACGCACATAAAATGTAAGGCACATAACGTGTTAAACCATGAATTCTAGCCACGCATCATCGACCTATCTTTTGCCCGGGAGCCCGAAGGAAAACTAATGGCTACAGCTTCTTAAGAAGCTACTCTTGCTCCGAGGGAAGTCGACGGCGTCATTGACATCATGGGAATGTCTTCCCACATGGGGTCTTTATTCGACGAGGCTCAGGCCATCAAGGAGAAACTAAATGAGACGTCATGGGCCACAGACGAAGATTACTCCGGGCTCGGCCACTTGGAGATCCCAAAAAAAGACGTATCGTTGGAAGAAAGAGGGCCAAGCTTGAGCCCGAAGCTGGTAAAGCAATTCCCTACTTCGAGTGTAGACCCCGAAAGCAAGAGAACGATAGTGTTTATGATCCTGATGGATCCTCGGGTATTTTCTGGACCAATTGGTGTGGCTAGTATTTTTCACTGCTTGGTGACCAAAGAGGATCACGTGAAGATGAACAAGGTGAGTGCATTGAGCCTGTTCAAGTAGGCACAACAGACGCTGAATCGGGTACACTTCTCTTTCCTTATGACCTTACGTAGTTCATTTAACCTTAGCGTTTCTTCAAGATCTCATTACTTTGTTTTTTAGGCCTCGATTCTTCATCATGAAAGCTTCATTCAGTCACGGATGGAAGTGAGACATCTTGAGTTCGAACTCAAGAAGCAAGTTAGGCAGAAGGACATGTACAAGGATCTTAGAGAGAATAAAGGTGAGGCCTTTAAGGATCTCCCAATTCTCCAAGATGAGCTGCAGAAAGCTCAAAAGGAGGCTTCGTCCATGAAATGGGAGCGCTTCATACTGGTCAAGAAGGTAAGGATATTTGAGCTTAAAAATCATATGTTAAGCGTAATAGCTAACGACGCATCTCCAGGCCGAGATGGACGAGCTCAAGGCTTCGGCTGAGACGCTCAGGAGCAGGATGGACCTTCTGGACTTGGAAAAGGAGGCTACTAAAGATAAGTTGGCATTGGTCAAGGACCAGCTTCTGGTGATGAATGATAAGGCCAACAAGTGGTTTCGACTACATGATGAGCTCCAAGCACAACTGGGTTCAGCCATTTCAGAACGGGATGACCTTGGCCTGGAGTATACCGCGTTGAAGTCCAAGTTAGATACAACTTCGATCAATTCCTCTGAAGTTGAGGAGATTCTGGACCAATACAATAACAACGTGGAAATAGTCGAGGCCCACTTAATAACAAAGGTCGAGTACGTAAAATGGCTATTCTGGAGGGAGACCCTCGAGGAGATTCACGTTCGAGGGTTTGATCTGTCGGCTGAGATTGAAACGGCCAAGAGGCTTGATGCCAAGGAAAAAGAGCTATATGAGCCCAAGGGTTCCCGTACTGAGTCGGGCTCAATTGAAGATTACACAGAGATGCCTTAGCTTATTTTTTGTTTTCTTTTGTACATTTCTTTTTTATTTCTTTTGAGGTTGTTTTGTCGTGCCTTTGTAATATTTTTGGAATATATAGAATTTCCTCTTCGGATATATATATTGTGTCCTTTAATTTTCAGTATATATTTGCAACTTTTTATTTCAAGATTGTCATTATGCCTTGGCATAAAGCTACACATAATCAAGATTACTCGTCCCCCGAAGCCTAAATGAAGCCTGGTTTCGATAAAAACACTCATTCACTTAGGCTTCAAAATTCTCGATAAAGAAACAAATAATTTAAGATGCTTAAATGTTTTAATTGTATACGATGGTGTATGCTGAGGACATCCTTTTAATAGGTTTTAATAATATGGAAGGACCTTACTTTTTGAGTAAGGACTTGGACGTCCCTGGGACGTTTTGAGTTGGTTGTAGCCTTTAATATTTGGGCCCTGCCTAATAGGCTTGGTGACTCCGGGACTCGATTTGCCGAGCTATCCGATTTTGTTATCAAACAACAGTCCCTGACTTCGGGAGGCCCGGTACACTCAATGATTTAGGTTCCGTTATATGTTCTAAGTAACTCAACGAATGTGTCGATGGTGCAAAATGCATTGTGATAAAATACAGAGGCAAATTTCATTCATTACCTTGCATGTAGAATACATAATCGAAGGCACATAAGCTTTCTGCCATGGCAAGAATGAGCTACATGGGTACGGTTTGTTTGACTGTTTGACCCATGCAATAAATCCTAATCATCAATCCTTGGCCTTTAATATCAAATAACAACACCTTCTAAGGGTCCTAAGTTAGGGTGTAATGGCCCCTCAGTATTTGAGGCTGAGCTTATGAGGGCTCGAAAAATGTCGTCCCAATACGGGTGGTCAGCAATTTTAGCCTCAGGCGGTCTTTGTAACTAAGGTAGCACGTTTTATTGTTGCCTTGTTAAAAACCTTGCCGTAAAACCCATTTCGGGAAATACCGGTTCGAGGGACAAAGAGTTCAACATGTGCTTTCAGACCTAGTTGTCAAATTTACCCTCGAACAAGCACATGCATAAGTTAGTCCAAAGAATAATAAATTTTAAAGGAAATTATGTTTGTACCTTAGCAGTAATACCGATTTAAGTGTTCCACGTTTCATTTGTTCGGTAGTTGTACACTGTTCCTTGACTCGAGCTTATATGAATCTTTCCTGGTTAACCTGACAATTCTATACGGGCCTTCCCAGTTCGAGCCTAGTTTCCCGTCGTTTGGGTTCTTGGTCTCATGCCCTAAACCTGGGGGGGCGAGACCGGCACCCGATGCCTCACCTGTCCTTGCGTACCAACTTGCAACTAAGGGACTCTGAACATATTATGTCATACTTTAGCCATGGGCCACATTGCAAGACAATTACGAATGCTGACTAAACACCAATATAAAGTTGGGCCGACAAGGCCGTCATAACTACTACAGCTGGAAAACCAACAAAATATACATAAAAGGCCTACAAGCCCAACATACTGCACTAACTGCAGGATATGTCTACAAGCCTCTACTAATGATATACTGTGATCAGAACAGGGAACCGACCTACTCATAACATATATAAATAAGATGTACATAAAGCTCTAGACCAGACAACTCTGAAGAGCATGGAGCTTACCGATCAAGCTAAACTCGGGAAATACCTAATGAGAAGGCCTACCTGTCTGTCTGTCTGAACCTGCACGCATGAAATGCAGCGCCCCCAGAATAGGGACATCAGTATGTAATAATGTACCGAGTATGTAATGCAATATACTGAAAGCTGAAACTGAACTGATAATATAATAACTGAAAGTAACTGGGAGTCAAAGATAATCTGAAGATATGCTTACCTACTGATACTGACTCAACTCTCTCAATATAGTAAGTAAAATAGTTTTCCGGCCCTATAAGGCTCGGTGTGTATATATATATAACTACTCTACCGTAGTAGGCTCGCTCATAGGCGCTCGGCCATACTAGGCTCTGTATCTCGGCCAACTGGGCTCTCTCATAGGCGCTCGGTCATAGTAGGCTCAGTATATAACTTACCATCTAATCAGAGGTTGCCAAAAAGGGGCATCCCCATCGATTATAGCTCGATGGTAGTGAAAATACTGTAATACTATATATATATAGATTCTATGCTCTCATGATTGGAAGAAGATAATACTCAATTGAACATAAAGTCCCGATAAGGGGAATACTTTAACTTATGAGACTAGGATAATGTATGTAAATTCGGGAGTATGAACTTCTCTTTATGACTCGTTATCAAACATATGTAATTACCGAATCATTCCAAAATGAAAGAAAGGTATAGCATTAACATACCTGATCCGGATCTTTGGATAACCCTTCTATAGCACACGACAATTGTGACAAAATTCGTGACGGCAATATCAGAGTAGGAAAAAATCTGTATGACATTCTTGAGAAAGATTATATCGGGCTCTTTTAGAATTACTAAAAAATGTCACGATGCTATGAGCTTGAATTCTTGAATTCTTGATTGAATTCTTGTTGAATCAGAAAATGTCACGTTACTAAGTTCATATGAAATTGTTGAGAATCCAAATCCCTACCATTATTGAATTTCTTAATCCATCTCCTTAAGTGATTTTTGGAGGAATTTTTGTTATAGGGGTGAATCCCACTTTGGCAAGGTGACTAAGACATTAGTTCACAATATTTTTCCACCATGAAGTGTGGCTTAAGAGTCACTAAATTGGGAAAGAGGGGCTGCCACGTTGGGGCCTCATTTAGGACTTATCCAAGTCTTAATTTATTAATCACTAATTTTTTAATTAATTAATTAATCTTCTATTAATCAGTAATCAACCAATTACCCACCTAATTAAGAATTATCTCAAATTACTTAAAATACTACTCATTTTTAATACACCTTATACATCATACTATCATGGCCATATGGTACCTTGTATGGCACTAGTCCATAAATACTGGGTATTATAGCTCGGACCGTATTTATCCCAAATGGACAACCTTCAATGAAACTCATTTTCTTCAATTTTCTTACACTCTCTCCTTCATGAATTTACTCATCACTTATTTGAAATAGCATAATGCTTATAATCACAAAATAATCTCATTTCCGAACTTATATCGACTAACTTATGACAAAACTTTAACATACAAAAATGCGGGATGTAATATCTCATTTTTTATCTCCCATCAATTTACTTATGGCGTACTTACACGTATAAAAACGTGGGGTGTAACATCATTCCCCCCTTTGGTACATTCATCCTCGAATATTGACTGATGCAGTTATTATTTTTATAATATATGGCTCTTGCGAATACTTTAGTACTCTCCTTTCCATCTGGGCAACTGTTCTGTGAATAAATCCAAAGTCCAGGGTATTCCCCCCTTTAGGCCCCTTTCTCAAACCACGGTCTGTGGTCGGAATTCTTCCAATCTTATAACTCTTGCTACCTTTCGTCATGCAGCATGTACGACTTTTTCCTTGTATGTGTGCCTATGCGAATCTCCTCTCCTTTTTCCTCTAATTTTTAGCCAATCTCTCGGCCTCACTTTTTAAGCATACACTGAGCTTGATAAGATGTCTCTTCGGGCATCTATAGGTATACTGAAGTTCTTTGCTCGATACTTTGTTGAACTTACGAATATTGTTATACCTTAATTCATCCGTTTATCCATCCGTATGAATTTACTACCATAACTCTTATTTTAATTTATCGTTACCGTGGTCTACTACTAAGCTTCATGTTACTATAAGGACCCGTAAAACTCTTAAGCAAAATCTCAAGATTTTGTAGTGCCAATTTGAACTTTTTGGATTGAACAGTACCCTGCGGACTGAAGAAAAGATGTTTCTCAGACATACGCATTTCTGCGGCCCATTATGCGGTCTTATAATCACTCTGCGGACCGCATAATGGTCGTAAAGTGAAGCAGAAAATATGGCCAAATTGAGGCTAGTTTTGCGGTCGATTATGCGATCGCATAATCAATATGCGGACCGCATATTGGCCGCATAACCTCTCCTGGGTTTCACGAAGGGAGTTCTGCGGTACATTATGTGATCGCAGAACAGATATGCGGACCACATAGTTGTCGCATACCCGGTTAGAAAATTCATCTTCCTGGAGGCAATTTTGCGGTCACTTTGCGGACCGCATATACATTATACGATCGCATAAACCTGTGTCGGGGCACCCATCTTCTTAATTTAAAACCCGACCCCCATTCCGTTAAAACACCCCCTTAGGCCATTTTTCATCATATTTTTCTGATAACTAGAGTGAGAGGATGAGCTTTAGAGTGAGAAGGTGATCCTCATCCGATACCCATCAATTCTTGCTTGAAATTTGAAGATTTATCAAGGAAAGCAACCTAGGCCTGCACTATAGAGGTAAGAATCTATACCCCGTACTCTAAATTCACAAATCTAGTAAAAAGAGGAATAATTGGTGTAGTAAATATTGGGTGTGGGGAGGGGTAAGTTTCTTGCATGCATGTATCCCTAAAGTAAGAAGTAAGGTTGTAAACTAGGGATGGGTGGAAAAACAGTAGAATGTTTCATAAAAGGACCTAAGAACAGTAATGCACACCTAGTGTTTGGCAAAATGCTCTAATGAGCTAGAGTTACGACCATTCTACTAATTTTGGGTTCAATTTTGTTATATGGTTAGAATGGATTGAAGTTGCTAAAAACGGGATCGTCTAAAAGCTCTAAAGAGAACTCCATTAAGGTATGTTGGCTAAACCTTCTCTCTCGGAATTGAATTCCATAATGTTTTCGTAAAGTTTAAGTATGGTCGGCTCAAAATCCCTACTTCTACATCCCGGGTTACCCACCTATAAACATATAAACTTGACTATTCCGAATGAGATATATATGAAAAGTTAGATGTTTAAAGTATGGTTTGTTTATTAAGTTGGTATGGCTTTGAGTCGTGTGGTAAATGAAAACTAGTATATTAATTGGGTTAGGAAAACTCGATATGCTTAATACTCCTTATTGCTCCTACGAGTGCTTTATGACTTGATTAAGTATGTCTTGTTGTTAATAATCTATAAAGATGCTTGAAAATGAATTAAATGAATTGGAGCACTGCTTGTTTATGACTTTGATGTGTGTTCTTATTGTTGGTTGGTGTGTCTCTTTCTTTGGGAAGAACCCTTTGCGTTAAAAGTTCCAGTATTAACGCACTTGAGGTATATGATTTCTAGAGTGTCCTATGTGCTGGTATTTGGTGGTGATCCTTGAAATTTAATGGAGTTGAAGTCTGGGATATAAGGAAAAAGAGGCCATCGTGCCATGAATAATGAAACTTGTGAAAGGCCCAAAGATCCAATGGAACATTGTTATGGTGAGAGGTTGAAAACGCTAATAAAATAGTTGTACAATGTGAACGGTTCTGAGATGAATACATTTCTATATATGTGTGTTACCTTTGCGTGCAAACTGAGTATAAAAAATATTTTTGGGAGCATCATTAGCAAAACCGGGGAAGGGTGGGTCATAAGGCCCACACCTGAAACTACACGTGCCGGTGTAGGGGTGGATTTTGATTTGGGATAAAATTATGATTATTCCCCTAAATTAGGATGAAATTGGTACCTGTGAATTGGAAAAGAAAAATTCAACCCACACGGTATATGTGGGAAGGCAGCCTAGCTGATCGAGTGGAGATCAGACTCCATGTTGCGCACATGGTGGTACTACTCTTGTAACAACTTTCTTTGGCATCGTATATCAAACCACATTGTTCGTGGGGAGATTGCCTATCTGATCGGGCATGATCAAACTCCGTGCTATCAAAGATGGCGGTAATCGGTGCTAATAATCCCCCAACCAAAAATATATATATATGTATACTATTTTCGTGCTTTGGAAACCGTTATGTTTCAATTGGTTATTTGGATATTGTTGATTGCGACTTGCTGTTCTCTATGTGTTGCCTTTGCCTGTATGGACATTTTATTTTGAAACAAGACTTTTAGCTATATATACTAGTATTATTTGACAGTACTAACGTCCCTTTTGTCTGGGGCGCAACATCTTTAAATGGATGTAGGTGGTTCCATAGCAGCTAGTGTTGGTCGTAGCTAGTGGCGTATCCTCTTTTTAGCCGACTTGGCGAGCCCCACATCATTTCCGGGTCCTGTATCATTTGTTTTTCATGTACTTTGTATTTTAATGTATAGCCAGAGCCTTGTTGCCGGCATTTTTACATTACTCTTCAGTTGTATTTAGAGGCTCCGTAGACAGGTTGTGGGTGGTGTTTGATATTGTAAAGTAAAATAAAAAATATCAGTATTTGGCAAATATGTTTTTCATAATATCTATAAAAATTGTAATATTTTGGATATTATGGTTGAAACTTCTAATGGAAACAAAATGGAAGTTGTTAAAGAAATATTTACAAAGTATAATTAATGGAGTTCATCTCCTCTTTATTCAGGAATTAGTTTGGGTAGAATGAGACCTAACAGGCTTGCTCAGTCGGGTTTTCTTGGTTGAGTGTAGGTCGCGCTCCTCGATTTTTGGGGCGTGACAGTTACTCTTGTTTCTTATCATATACGCATAATCTAAGTCCTTTAATGCTTCTTCATTATTGTTCATCTTAAAAATGACGGCCTAATCTCACCTCATACTTTGTGACTTTTTTCCATCCATTATTGACTCACCTTAATGTTGATCCATTATCTACCACTAATAACTTGATCTCTTATGTGACACTGCCGCTAGGGCTCACATCTCATCGGGGACACCTGGAGTATTTAGATTGATCCACCTAGGGGCGATACTATACTTCTATAACTGTATTTTATAGCATCCCAATATGACTCACCTTACATCGGTATTTTAATCGCGTACAATTTATGAAATCCTCCTCAAGTCATTACTCAATCGAAGGCCTAAACGTCATCCTTTAGCTATCACAATTACACCCTCATTCCACTATCAGGGCAATATTCTGTTTCTTCTAGATGATATTAATCTTAGACTCCTTTGAGTTCATTCAGGCTATACTGAACTTTTTTATAACTTAGAGAAACCATTAGCTCTCTTATTTTCATGGGCATAATCCTGAGGACTTCTCCATTCTCGTTACTTTCTCACTTGCCTTAACTTATCCTTACTCATGTCTTCTTAAAACTTTGTCGCTCTACCGTACTTTAGCTTGCGACATACACATACCATTTATACTACTCGCAACTTTTCCTTCAACTTGCTTGTGCCATAGATTTCCTTATGTCATTCTGGAACGTCAAGCGAGACATTACATCGTCTCAAACTCTTCTTTACTCTTTTAACTAGACCTCTCTATAGCTAGAAACCATAGGCTAGGAGGTATGCCACCAATGACACCATTATCATTCCTGGATACAAGATCCCAACGTTTCTAGTCCTCCATCTGAAGTATGGATTATTCGCAACCTTCTGCATTTTAGTATCTTCGTACGTTGTTCACATTTACCTTACTTACCTTAAAATCTCGCATCACATCTTCTATCTCTGTCATGACCTCGCTTTCACACAATTATAATTTACATTCACAACTTGAAGCTCTATTATAATACTTGCACCTCTGGTGCATACACAATCCGGTGGGAGTTTCATACTGACTTCTTATAAGGTTGGTACTCTTCTAACCGGCTTTATCATAGAGCCGTTATAGAATATGGCTATTATACTATCTCCTTTGTACCTCTGATATTAAGAGTGATTCTGCAATGTTCTCAATCATGATATCTATAACTTTCTTGGTCCAATAATCAGACTCCTAATTTATTTAGTCGATGTAACTCTTTAGTTTCCTCTTCCTTCTGATCGGCCTGTATGTAGGCTTAAGCTATCTTCGATCTGCGGCTCATGGTATTAGTTATTACTTTATCCTTTCATGGGTTCTATAGAATATCCATGATACAATCTTCTAACAATTCAATCCTTTGTCTATGACCTGGACTCAATTCTTTTAACTTATACCAGAGTCTCCTACGACTGTATGATTTTCAACATATATGTTGCATGGATAATACTCCGAAATCTTAAGTGCGTTCATAACGTAAATAACTCTGGATCATTGACCGAATAATTCTTTCGTTCCTCCTCAACTTTCTTCAAACGTAAGCAATTACCTTTCTTGGTCTTTTTGTCCCTTGTTGCGTGCATACTTGGCTTATCTTGGTGCTCATGAATACTAGAATCCCATGTAACCCATATGATCTCGAATATCACTTACTTCATGTTCATTAGTCACGATAGGTGCCACTTTCTTATGGAGTGCATGCAATGTTGTAGTGAGACTACTATTACGAGGTCATTTCTTCTTCAAGTTATTATGCTTAGGTTAAAGCCTTCTTCCTTATTTCCCTAGCTAGTCTTTCATTGTATTACTTAGGGAGAACTCTCTGACTCTTGTAAAGCTGTGAGCTTATCACATCGAATACTCGACGGAATTTTTTTTTTTTTGATGTTCTTCCTCGCCTATAATTATACGTAGTTATTTACCTCCACGCCTTTGTGCATGTAGGGTTACTTCTGAACTGATGTTTTGACAGTCTTTCTAGTGGAACTCTCTTTTATTTCCATAACCCTCATACGGTACCTTTAACTACCCCAACTCCTATCCGAATATCTCTCAAGGATTACAATATCATAACTGTGAGACTGAATTCACTATGTTGGGGTTCACTATATTTATCTCGCACGATCTGTTAATTTTTCTGTATCCTATTGTCTAGCCATAACTAGGCTTTTCTTGAATCAACTACTGACTACTCGTTGTCCCATTCTCATATCAGTATTCTGCGTAATCATTCTTAGGTTATTTCCTTTTCCTTAATGCATTAGCTCCTTATCTATCAATAACATCTCGGGAAAGAACCCATACTTCCTCTCCTTGACGTCGTGCTTGCATAATATTATGGAATTGTATCATATCTGTAGGATTTGGATAAGTGCAATCTCATTACTTTCTCATTTTTATCGCATTCT
Organism: Nicotiana paniculata; assembly: GCA_005239505.1. Taxonomy (NCBI): domain Eukaryota; kingdom Viridiplantae; phylum Streptophyta; class Magnoliopsida; order Solanales; family Solanaceae; genus Nicotiana; species Nicotiana paniculata. The sequence continues at coordinate 31,244 of ML325045.1, read as the reverse complement.
TCCTTTATTATTCCATAATTACTAGAACCACTTAATTCTGTCTTAATGCCACATCACTCCATATTCCCCCCTTTAGGGGAGTACTAATATTTAGAGCTACGACGATCTACCCATAGATGTCTTACCTCTTTATCTTTGTTGTATTTTCACATCATTAATGATCCTTATTCGCCTCGCGGTAATCCTTCTGTACCAAGGATAACAAATTTCCTTACTCGCGAGGGTGACACTTAGTATAACTGGCACATACATTCCCTTAAGATTAACTTTGCTCATATTGCTTTCTTTAGGGAAGCGTCTTCCTGAATGGCCATTCTCTGAATTTCTCATGAATCTTCTTCTGTCGTCCGTTCTTTTATTGCCGAAACGAAATCTGAAGTTCTCATGATGTTTACCATTATCAAATCACTCAGTCCCTACTTCATGTTTAGTTTATCTTGTTCACCAGCTCATACTGATTTCTATTATTCTGGGGTATAACTTTTCCTTCCGGTATTTGCGTTGGAGTCACGAACTTATTTCTTGAAATGAGTATATGACTTTATGGCCTATACTTTTGTTGTCTCAAAGCATGTCGCCTCTCCTCTTTTCCTTCACTTGAATATAGACTTTGTAATATTGTCATCTTTTTTATCTATCGTTTCCATCCATGTATCACATCATACTCATAATGATTCATTAACTCTTTTCTTATTTCCTGCTAACATTTGTGTCTATCACTTTATTCTGAAAACTTCGAACAAGACATTCTTTTACTTTTAGCTCCCTTTGCTCCGTCCATTGGCTCTTCGACTTGCCTAACATTCTCTCTCTATTAGGTATGGGAGCCACACTAAGATAATATTTATCCCTTCAAGACTTCCAGTGCCTATCATTGTAGTACTCATATCTAGTTGTACTATTTAAGAATGCAGCATCTGGGTGTCTCATAAGGAGATCTATTAGCACATTTGCAATATCCTTCATAAATTTCAACTAACACTAACAATCCATCAAACATTTTGGGTTACTTTAACCCCAGCTGGATCTTGATATCTCGTCCTTCTCTTAAACTACACATGTTAGCTCCCATAGGGCATAATTGAGATGGGTGTGACCAATTGTACATACCTTTGTTACTATTGAAGGTAACTCAAAATGCTTCTATTTCTCTTTCTGAATTGTAGATAATGATCATCTTCATGAACTAGGTGCCTGGTAAGCTTCTTCATCTTGCTTCTTTCACTTGTTGAAACTTGTATCTACCTCCTGAATCTCTCATTTCTCTTTACCATATGGGCAGATATTCTTACCTTAAGGCTCCTTATCAAGAAGCTTACACACTTGTTCTGCTGAAAACTTTACATTTACTCATCATAAGCATGATGCAAAATTGAGTTCCTCTGACTCAATTCTTCCACAACTATCTCTCTTACCAACCGTCTTTCTAGATGTAGGCATCGTCGTATCACGAATAAGATAGAGTTTAGGAAATTGAATTTTTACAACAGAGCTCTACCACACGATCTAGAGTAAGAAGAAAGAGTGATAGTCCTAAATGCCCTATAGCCTCCTGCTTATAAGTGTGGTGCACAACACACCCATAAAAGAGACTCTACTAGATATGGCTTGTAGAATCCCTAGGACAGAACTGCTCTGATACCACTTTTGTGATGCCCTAAACCTGGGGGACGAGATCGGGACCCGGTGCCTCACCTATCCTTGCACCAACTTGAGATTAAGGGACTCTAAACATATAATGTCATGCTTTGGCCATGGGCCACATTTCAAGACAATTGGAAATGCTGACTAACCATCAACATAAAGTTGGGCTGACAAGGCCGCCATAACTACTACAGCTGGCAAACCAACAAAATATACATAAAAGGCCTAGAAGCCCAACATACTGCACTAACTGACAGGATATGTCTACAAGTCTCTACTGATGGATATACTGTGACCGGAACAGAGCCCCTACCTACTCTAACATATATACATATATACAAAAGATGTACATAAAGCTCTAGACCTGGAAACTCTGAAGGGCATGGAGCTTACCAATCAAGCTGAACTCAAGCAACACCTAATGAGGAGGTCTTCTCGTCTGTCTGTCTGAACCTGCATGCATGAAATGCAGCGTCCCCAGAATATGGAGTCAGTACAAAATAATATACCGAGTATGTAAGGTAAAATACTAAAAGCTGAAACTGAACTGATAATATAATAACTGAAAGTAACTGGGAGTCAAAGATAATCTGAAGATATGCTTACCTGCTGATACTGACTCAACTTTCTCAATATAGTAAGTAAAATAGCTGTCCGGCACTATAAGGCTCGGTATATATATATAACTGCTTTGTCGTAGTAGGCTCGCTCATCGGCGCTCGGCCACAGTAGGCTCTGTATCTCGGCCAACTAGGCTCTCTCATAGGTTGTCGGCCACAGTAGGATCGGTATATAACTTACCATCTTATCAGAGGTTGCCCAATAGGGGCCTGCCCATCAATTATAGCTCGATGGTAGTGAAAATACTGTAATACTGTATATATAGATTCTCTGCTGTCTTGACTAGAAGAAGATAATACTCACTTGAACATAAAGTCCCGATAAGGGAGAATACTGTAACTTATGAGACTAGGGTAATATATGTAAATTCGGGAGTACGAACTTCTCTCTATGCCTCGTTATCAAATACATATAATTACTGGATCATGCCAAAATGAAAGAAAGGTATAGCCTTAACATACCTGAGCCGGTTCTTTGGACAACCCTTCTAGCACACGATAATTGTGACAAAATTTGTGACGGCAATATCAGAGTAGGAAAAAATCCGTATAATATTCTTGAGAAAGATTATACCGGGCATCTTTAGAATTGCCAAAAAAATATAACGTTGCTGTGAGCTTGAATTCTTGAATTCTTGAATTCTTGTTGAATCAACAAATGTCACGTTACTAAGTTCATATGAAATTGTTGAGAATCCAAATCCATCCATTATTGAATTTCTCAATCCATCTCCTTAAGTGATTTTTGGAGGCATTTTTGTTACAGGGGTGGACCCCACTTTGGCAAGGTGACTAAGACATTAGTTCACAATATTTTTCCACCATGAAGTGTGTCTTAAGAGTCACTAAATTGGGAAAGAGGGGCTGCCACGTTGGGGCCTCATTTAGGACTTATCCAAGTCTTAATTTTTTAATTAATTAATTAATATCCTATTAATCAGTAATCAACCAATTACCCACCTAATTAAGAATTATCTCAAATTACTTAAAATACTTCTCATTTTTAATACACCTTATACATCATACTATCATGGCCATATGGTACCTTGTGTGGCACTAGTCCATAAATATTGGGTATTATAGCTCGGACCGTATTTCTCCCAAATGGAAAACCTTCAATTTTCTTACCCTCTCACCATTATGAATTTATTCATCACTTGTTTGAAATAGGATAATGATTATAATCACAAAATAATCCCATTCCCGGACTTACGTGTATTAACTTACGACGAAACTTTAACATACGAAAATGCAGGATGTAACATCTCATTTTCGAGCTCCTATCAATTTGCTTATGACGTACTTTCACGTACGAAAACGTGGGGTGTAACACTTGGTGTGCAGTGTAACTTTCCTTAATACGAAGTCCCAGACTTGGAAATGTCGAAGGTTAGCCCTTTGGTTGTAGTACCTCCTCATTTGCTGCTTTTGGGAAACTAACAGGACCAAGGCGGCCTCTCGCCTCTCGTCCAACAAGTCAATACTTGTGGCCATAGCCTCGCCGTTTGATGTCTCCGTGGTATACTAGAACCTTATTCTTCGTTCCCCCACCTTGACCAAGATTAGAGATTCCGCATGTATACTAAACAGAACGGGGTCGCACCGATACTTGACTCCATTTGCCCGTTCCCACTAGGGTGGTAAGGTGTAGATAATATATTTTTAATTTGTGTTCTTCGAGAAACTTACTTACCTTGTTACCGACGAGCTCCTTCCCATAACGATCTCAGCCGGTATCCTGAATCAACTTATTATATGATCCCAAATGAATTCGATGACCTCTTTCTCGCGAACCTTCTCGGGTTCTTGACCTTCGACCCACTTGGAATATAATCAGTCATGAGTAGTATGTAATATGCTTTACCGGGCCCCCATGGCAGGGTACAGACGATGTCCATCCCTCATTTCATAAACGTCCACGGTGCTAGGACGGGGAGAAGCATTTCTCCTGGTTAATAAATCTTAGGGGCGTGTCTTTGGCGCTCGTTGCATTTTTGTACAAAGTCTTTCGCATCCTTCTCCATCTCGTTCCAGTAATTACCGGCTTTGATCAATTTTTAAACCAGGGATTCTGCTCTCAAGTGGTTTCCAAAAGTACCCTCGTGTACTTGTCTCATGGAGTAGTTAGTCTCCCCCGGACCCAAGCACCTAGCTAATGGCCCAAAAAAGGATCTTCTGAACAATTTCCCCTCGACCAAGCTGAACCTGGCAGCTTAAGCGCGTAGGGTTCTTGACTCCTTAGGGTCCGATGGAAATTTTCCTTTCTTCAAGTAGTTTATGTATTTGTTTCTCGAGTTTTGAGTCAAGTTTGTTGAGTTCACCTCGGCATGACCTTCTTCTACCACCAAGTTCATCAACTGTACTACTGCCCCGAAGTCGAATTCATCGGAGTCGACCGACGACTCCAAGTTGGTCGACACGTCGACCTCGTTATTTTGATAACCAGGTACGTGTTGTAGAGTCCAATACTTGAATTGGTGTAAGGTCACCTGCAACATATCCAAGTACCTCCGCATCCATTCCTATTTTACTTCAAATGTCCCCTTGACTTGCTTTTCGACAAGGAGGGAGTCACATTTGTCCTCGATCACTTTGTCTCCCACGCTCTTAGCCAGTTCTAGACCTGCAATGGTAGCCTCATACTCAGCTTCGTTGTTAGTCAATTTTACAATTCTAATAGACTGCATAATTACGATACTCGTAGGTAGTTTTAATACGATGCCGATCCCGGACCCCTTCGCGTTGGAAGAACCATCCATGAATAGGGTGCAGATCTCTAAGCTAATCCCCGATAGCAATAATTCCTTCTCGATCTTGGGGACCAAGGCCAGCGTAAAGTCAGCCACAAAGTCCACCAAAATCTGAGATTTTATTGCAGTCTGGGGTTTGTACTCGATATTGTACTTGCTAATCTCTACATCCCATTTGGCCAACTAGCTTGAGAGCTCGAGCTTATGCATGACATCCCTCAGTGGGTACGATGTTACAACAAATATGGGGCGGCATTGAAATTATGGTTTCGATCTCCTAGAAGCGCTTAATAGGGTGAGCTCTAATTTTTCTATGTGTGGATACTTTGTTTCAGCATCGCATGGGGTTCTACTAACACAATAAATAGAAAATTGTGTACCTTCTTCTTCCCGAACCAGGACACCACTTACCGCCACTTCGGGAACCACCAAGTAAAGGTATAGCTATTCATCCACCTTCGGAGTGTGCAGAAATGGAGGGCTCGACAGGTATCACTTGAGTTCTTCTAAAGCTTGATGGATTCCGGAGTCCAAGAGAAGTCGTTCTTCTTTTTCAATAGTGAGAAAAATTGATGGCTCTTATCCGATGATCTCGAAATAAACCGACACAATGCGACTATATGTGCGATCAGTCTTTGTACAGCCTTAACGTTGTCAACTACGGTGATGTCTTCTATAGCTTTAATTTTTCTTGGGTTGATCTCTATTCCCCGGTTTGATACCATGAACCCGAGGAACTTGCCCAAGATGACTCCAAAGGAACATTTTTCCGGGTTTAGCTTCATGTGTTACTTCCTTAATATGTCGAAGGTTTCCTGCAAATGTTTCGAATGCTCCTCGGCTCTCAGGGACTTAACCAACATATCATCAATATAAACTACCATTGATATTTCTATTTGTTCTTTGAATATTCGGTTAACTGGGCGTTGTTACGTGGAATCGGCGTTCTTTAGTCCAAATGGCATTAAATTATAATAGTGATGCCGAATTTGGTTACGAAATAAGTCTTTTCTTGATCGCGCGGATCCATCGGAATTTTGGTGTACTCGGAATAAGCGTCGAGAAAACTCAGTATCTCATATTTGGTCGTCGCGTCGATCATTCGATTGATGTTAGGAAAAGGAAAGGAGTCATTCAGACACACCTTGTTTAGATCCTCATAATCTACAGTCACCCTATGTTTGTTTCATTTTTTAGGTACGGCTACTACGTTAGCTAACAAATCCAAGAATATAACCTCCAGGATAGAACCTATTTTAAGAAGTTTGGATACCTCGTCTTTGTAAATGCATGTTTGATCTTGAACTGTGGCCTTCTCTTCTATTTAACCGGATTGGACTTTGGATCCAAGCTCAATTTGTGACTTGTTACCTCTAGTGGGATCCTTGTCATGTCTAGATGGGACCAGGCAGAATAATCGGCATTAGATTTAAGAAAATCAATATGTTTTTCCCGGAGCTCGAGGTTTGCCTTATGCCTAGGTATACCTTTTGTTCCAAAAGGTGCTCGATCAGTATAGCCTACTCCAACTCCTCGATTATCGACTTAGTGGCATCGTGTCACGCCCCGGCCGAGCAAGCATGTACAATACATTCTACCCAACTCGACCATGAATAAAGAGAAGATATATTTATCATTAATTAAACATTAAGTGGATTCCGTGAACAATGCCAATTCCATTAACATTAGTCGCTTCATTTTATAGTCTTAAAATACATATCATAGTTAAAGTACAACAAGTGATTCAAATACTACAAGGCTAGTTTGACTTTCCCAGCACCCATACATATACCACACTATGTCTATGGAGACTCTATGGATACAAAATACAATGATAACACCGATAACAAGGCACCGTCTATACCTCAAAACATAAAACACGTGGGACAAAAGATATACGACCTCGATATGAAGAAGGCTCGCCAAGTCATCTAGGAAGAAGGTGTACCCTATCAATGATCAAAGTCGCCTGCTATGGAACCACTTGCATCAATTAAAGATGCAGTGCCCCCGGCAAAAGGGACTTTAGTACATATGGAATAGTAAAAGTATGAATGACTAAACACCTTTTCAATAGAAAGAATGATAATACAAGTACAATAATAAAATCAATGGGAGGCTCAAACAGTACCAAACCATCAAGTTAGGAACAAGAAAAGGTTTCAAGTAAATTTCCATATTTTAGGTTGGGAGATCTTAGCACCGACATACCACTGAGATTTCATCACGGAATCTGATCACGGCCCGATCGGATAGGCCATATCATCCAAGACATCAACCACAATTAGAATCATTATCTCAGTCTCGATCATTGTTTCAATCATAATCTCAAGCACAATCACCACCATGTGTGCGGCATGGCGTCCGATCACGACCTGACCAGCTAGGCCGTGTGGATCGACATCACCATTTTCTATCAATCATCTCATCCTAATAAAAAGGAAACTTCTCATCACATCACTCTCATCCCAATAAAGGGGTACAATCACAATTCACTTCAACACCGACACGTGTAGTTTCGGGGTTAGGTTATTTCGACCTACCCTTTCTCGGTGACTAACGATACTCCAAAGGTGTTATTTATTTAAGGGATAGACACTCACTTCATTATATTTTATATATCATTCAGTTCATTGGCACCGATGGCCATAACACAATGTCACTCTAGGCACATTGGTCATATTTCATATTTCATATTCATTTCTTTCTCTTTCAAACATTATCACGGATCACCAACAACAGAGCATTTCTACTCAATACTTTAAGTCCAAATATTGGGCAAATAAGAATGTTAAGCACATTGAGATTTCTTACAAAATTTGACATAATAGCCTTCATTTGAATCACGACGTAAAGATATAACATTTGGATATGCAACCCATGCTTCGAGCACATCTTCAAATAGAACATAACATATCAAGAGCATTGGAATACATGTTGAACATATAACTTTTGACACAAGGTTTATTCGGAATAATCAATTTATAATGAACAACTCGGGACTTACAAGGATATTGTAGGGTTCAATTCTAAGAGAAGAGTTTAGCTAACATACCTCGCCTTGAGCTTTTTAAATTACCACAATGTTTCGGAATTCTTAGCCTCTTCTATCTATTTAAAAATATAGAAAAATTGAACACAAATTAGGAGAGAGTTTATAGTTACAGCTCATTTGAGCATTTTATCAAACACTAGGTGTGCATTAAGGTTTCAAGGTCCTCCTATGTTGGATTCCTTCATCCCAAACCCAATATCTACCCTTTTGTAGCTCAACAAACTTCCTACAACTTTGTTGGTACATGAATGCATAAAAAACAACCCCATACCTAAGAATTATACTCTCAAATATTCAACTTCTACCCAAACTCGAAATTGAAGACTAGGGTATGGAACCCTACCTCTTGGATGAAGACCTAGTGAGTTTTTCTTATGAATTCTTCAACTTTAAGAAAGAGTTGATGAAAAATAACCTTAGGAACTTCCTCTCTCACTCTATGACAATACCTCTATCTAGAAATATCAATTTTTTGTTTCAAAAGTGGCCCTTTACTTCAATATATCGAAATAGGGTCAGGTCAAAAATTAGAAGAAAAAAGAGAAGCCCCGATGCAGATTTGTGGTCGCATATGCGACTGCATTTCGCATGTATAAAGATTACACTTGTTCCGATATGTGGTCCCATTATACTTGGGAATGTCGGGTATTCCAAACCACTTAGGGATCGACTTCGATGCTGTGCTCGGGGGGAAAGACTTCTGAATTTTGGAGTCCGTCCACTTCAATATCGGGGTTTCTCGTTGATCGACCCTGGAGTTGTAAGTTTCCACCTACTTGTTGTTGGCCTCTATCATTTTCTCTCCAGACTCCACTCGCTTTGTCAATGCTTCGAGCATCTTCATCGCCTTGAAAGTTTCCCCGGGCCTGAATTCATATTCCGGGGCATATTGTTCATCCCGTCAAGTGTTTTCCCTGGTCGGCTCAGGATCTACCCTATTAGGGGCGTGACTCTAGGTCTACAACTATTCTATTGTCGCTTTTTGAGCTTGCAACATTTTGAAAATCAACCGCAGGCTCACTCCATCACTTTCACCTTCAGGCACTTCTTGAGTTGATGGTCGGGGAGCCCTACGAATGCTATTTTTGGGGTCAATTGGCAGATTGATATTAATGGCAACCTGTGAGTTAGCGTCACCCAGATCGGCGGTTGGGACACCATTGGGATCAACAGGGGGCACAACATTCCAAGGTACCACATTATTGTTCACCAGGCTGAGAATTTGACATACTTTAGTTAACCAAAAATCAAAACTTCAAGGAACAAGTGTAGAATAGGGTGTGTTATGGAGATTCGTATCAATCATCACTATTATCCTTGGCCCTACGGTGGGCCAAACTGTTTACCCTTAAAAATGAGTAATAATTATATTTGTGTGTGGTTTAAAGAATCCGTAATTTAATTCGATACGAATGATCTAAGAACAACAAGTAATTAAATTAAATAGAGGATGAACACTCAAATCAATCGCCATGTGACGATCAAGCCTGCTCTTAAGTTGAACACTGAAACTCGGCCTCAATCGGACCAAGGGTTCGGTTGCAATTAATAAAAGGATAACTGAAAAACACTTTGAATGATAGCTACAGATAAAAATATACTTTTATTTTATTTGATATGCGTGTCAACAATGTGTTAAAATTAAAACATTCTCCCCTTTATATAGTAGGAGAAGTAAAAACCTAATACAAGTCTAATTAAGGTAAAAATCTTCTTTTTCAGGTAAATGTCGATCCGCAGTTCATATCGTACGTATTTGCGCCATAATATCCGGTTGAGAGCGAATATTACAACTCCCCACTTGTAATTTCCAGCCGCTTATCTTTTTCCCGTTGTCTCGAAACTTTACTCGGTCCGGATCCGTTATTTTGCCATGTCCGATCCCGGATGCATCGTTCATGCCTCCTGAGTTCTGATACGAGAGATCCTTCGGCCTTGCTTGTAGTTGCATCGGATCGTACTTCCCTCTCATTTTCTTATGAGGAAATCGCAGAAAAAATTGCCCCTGATATTAGCCATACAGACATTAAGATATAAATATTCTCTCAAAATCCTTTTTAGTGTTTGGCCTAGTATAATAAGCAATAATTCTCTTACATGTGTTTTTGTTTGTTTCTTGTATATTTTCTTAGTTTTTTGAAAATGGCATCGTATAATAAAAATTTACTGGATGGTAGTTGTTCATACTTTGATAACCCTTCTCCTTATTGTGGAGGATCACACTCGTGAGAAAATTAATTAAATTCTCCCAGGGCGGATTGTGCGCACAATCTCAAACGTGGTGATCAAAATGGCCATATGGGCAATTGTGCTTGTTTGTCTTTCCCTTCCTCGAACCCCCACTATGACGAGACTGCTTTTCATTTTGACATTTTTTGGTCTTTGGAAGTGGGAGAAAATAAGCATGGGCAAAATGGAGAGTTTAAACTCATGATGAAGTGCCTACTTCAAGAAGGAAACAAAGAACAAAAAGCCTTAGAGGAGATTTTGGAAAATAATCACCAAAATGATTTGGAGCTTGAATCAAGAATTGAACATCTGCCAACCAACTCCATACTTGTTGGTGATGCCGAGAAAAAAAATGGAATTAGAGTCAACCAGTGTAATTGGAAATATGGTTGAAATTGACTCTAGTTCGGAAAAAAAAAAGCATGTCAAAATCGGGAAAATTTTGCAATTTGGCAAGTTGATGTCTCATTCCAAAAAAAATTTCAACTTTGGAATTCTATGGTGATATGAGAATTGAGTTGTGTGAATCAATATGTAAGTTCAATGAAGAAATCCAAGAGCCATATATCTTGCAGTTTGAAATTTCAAGAACGCAAAATGACATTCCTCAAGGAAAAGCCAAGAAATGCAACAAGGCGAACTTAAAGTTTGTCTTGATCATCTACTTACCACCTCCACCGCTCGTGGTCACAAACCTGACTCCAAGTTAGGTGCCCAATTCATATCGTTCAAGTGGAGAGAAAGTGGTAAAATTGATTCGCGTCATGCCACAACATTAAACGCGGCGCTTGGTGGGAGGCAACCTATCATTTTCAAATATTTTTGTTAGATTTTTGTTTTTGTAGGTTTATTTGTTTTTGTTAAAAAATTTTATGTGTGTGCTTCTTAGAGTTCAGGGAAAGTGAAGAAAATTTGCTGAGCTTTAGTTTATTTTCTTCGGCAAAAACTGCAACCGCATAATGGTTACAAGGACCGCATATTGGTCGCGGAAATGATTAGAATTTCATAAGCAAAAGTCGCTCAAAAATGTGGTTGGAGGTAAATTTTGTGAACCGCATAAAGGTTATGCGATCGCACATTGGTCAATCACACACCCATCATTTCTAAAAATACTAAGTCATTTTTGAAACTTTATTTTTTAGAATAGTTTATTTTATTATTTTTCACTATCTTGCAAAGTTTCAAAATTTTGGAGTGGAATTAAGGTGTTTGAAGTGTTGGAGCTATGCCAAAACACTAGCTGCCTAGTTCTGTCTATCAGAATTTGGTGCAACCACACCTGCAACAATATTTGCACGGATTCCACACTGCACAAGCGCTCAAGGCACTGCAGATGCGGCACTTGCACAGAAGTGGCTCAAAAATCGCAGAAGCGGTTAATTTTCCACAAGTGCCTAAGTCAGGTAAGTTTAATGAAAAAATCCTTTCTTTCATTAAGTAAAAAAGAAACTCTCTTCTCCCAAACTCAAACCCCTCTCATCGCTTGCACACAACTGATCCTCTCACTCTATTGCTCGCACCTTACTCCTCACACAAAGACAAATCATGTACTTTAGTCTTCAAAAATGGACCCAAACATGAATGAAAATGTGGCGCTTGATCATGAAATTGAAGAAGTGGATGAGGATTTTAACTATGATAGCAATATATTCACGTCATTCGATTTTCAAATTCAGTATTATGATAATCTCCTCACCAAGAATCTCAAACTTGAGGAAGGAATTGTCGATGGCAAAGTGGCCGAGCTCCTTCAGGATTTTTATGACCGACTGGTTTCAAGCGGTTTGACCTGCCCCATCCCCACTTCGTGCAAGGCCAATAAGGAATGTGTGAAGGAATTTAACGTGAAATTAAAGCGTACACATTTCCGAAACCATGAACTTACTATAAGGGGAAAGTTTGTGAAATTCAGACTTAACGAGATAAATGGTGTCTATGGGCTTCAAACCCACCTTCCCGAGCCAATGCGCAAAGAGATACATGCGACAATGGTGATTGGATAGTCTTACAACTTTTTCTTGCGGTCAAAACAATGAGTTGGGCAAAAAAGAAGAAGGGCATCAAATGTGGTGATTTTACAATTGAAGCAAAAATGTGGTTGTATGTCATTGCGAGCAAAGTGTCTCCTTTTGGGAACGTTCCATATGTTAGAGCCTTGATGATTGCTTGCATGCAAGATGGCATTCAATTGAATGTTGGTTATTACGTCATTCAGGAGCTGAAGGAGTACGTGTTTCAAGGTAGTTGGACATTGATGTTTCCATTATTGATTACAGAGTTGTGCCGAGATACACCGGTTGACGAGTGGGGTGGAGATTATTGGATACCGGAGGACAAACCCTTTCACACATTGAGAGTGATAGGAGAAGGTAGTTTTTAGAGAGAAAGAGAAGGAAGATGGAGATTTTTGTATACCCCTCACAAGCCACATTGGCCGAGGGACCCTTTGGGATGCTCAATTCCAAGCTTACCTCCATTCATGACTTAGTGTCGTAGCTCCTTATTGCGCCCTCACACTCCCAGCTTATGCCTGACTATTATACTAGAGAAGAGATGAAGACATACCTGGAGGCCCATAAAAATTAGGCCGAGTCTCATGAGAAGTTAGCAGCTTATGTTAGCGGGCTCGAGGCAGCATATGGAAATATGGACAAGGATCATATTGATCTACCGGCAGACTTCCAGAAGGAGAAAGAGAAAAATAAGAACGGTAAATCCATGGTGAAGATGCGGAGAGTCATCAAGGCCATCTTCACATGGGGGCAGCCGAACAAGAAGATACCGGTCGAAGACAAGGACGACAGTGAGGGGTATTAGTTCTTATCAAATTATGTTGATGCTGATGATACCAGTGATGATGAGGCCTAGGCTCTACACAATAATAATGAGCCTTTTCCCGCAATCTGCTAGTCAGATATAGACCTTAGGGAGACTCTCAAACTACTCTTATTTTATTCTGATATTATGCAGTGAGGAGCATTATTCTTAGTTGGGTGTTGCTTTAGGGAGTATACTTTATTAGAACATCTATGATTGACTTGGGTACCCTTGGCGGGCTTGTTTTACTATGGTGGAGGATCATGCGCCCTTGCCGGGCTTAGTTTGTGATTCATGATGTATGTGTTGATTAGTCGATTTTATTATTTTATTTTCTTTAGTAGTTTTTAGTTTTTTTATTTTATTTGTAGTTTATGTTTTTTTATTCTTTTATTATTAGTCACTTTTATTATTTTATTTTATTTAGTAGTTTTTAGTTTATTTTTATTTCTTTAGTAGTAATATACGTTTCAATAAATCTTCTTGGATTTTGTTTATGCTATGATTCTTTTCCGAGGAATAATTTTGTGTTGAACCGGGTGACTTTTCTCTATGATGGATGGTGTGATAACTTTCTTAAGCAAATGAGTGTTTAGTATGTAGAGATTTATAAATATTTTGGTACTAAAAAAATTAGTCTTTTGCATATGAGTTGTGAATTGACAATACCCCTCCTAAAGTTTTTGTTGTAAATTGAAAAAGTAAGTTGCATAGGATAGAAGAATTTTTGTGATAACTTATTGGCTCACTTTGTGACTATTTTCCCACTAGTTGGCATGAGATTGCTCTAATTATTCTTATTAAGAAGTGAAATTGATTTGTCTTGGTTAGTTCATGTGTCCTGTGTGTTAGTTTTTGTAAAAAACTAAAATTCGTGCGATTTCTTTTATCATCTAGAACTTGTTCGATTGGTCTTTCAATGCTAATCTTAGTTATGTCTGGTTGGAGGGATGACCACAGGAATTCATTGTTATATTTGAAAAAGCTTCATTAGCCTTTCAAGCCGACCATTGCATAAATATTATCACTAGTAATCCCATTTGAACCTTTAACCTTTTATTTGGCTACTACATTCCAAATCGTTACCTTTTTGTGAAATAATATCCTCTTTTGAACTCGTCCCTCCTTGAATGTTAAGAACGAGGCTAAAATTCTAAGTTGGGGGTGTTGGTGTCAATTGAGAAATGGTGAAGATGTACATTGTGTGTAGAAGCAAATACATCAAAGATATATTCATGGCATGTGATATCTGGTAATATTTGTACTCATAAATAAATCCCGATTTAAACGTGTGTTAATTGATCCAGGTAGCTTTGCGAACATCATCCGATCAAGGGTCCTGGAGCATCTCGGTCTACAAGACCAATTCGGGCATGTAGTCCGAGTTCTAAACGGATTAAACATGGCATGTGAAAGCACTAAGGGTGAGATAACATTACCGATGAACACCATTGGGACCATCCAAGAAGCTAAATTTTATGTAATCAAAGGAGACATGAGGTACTACGCTTTGTTCGGGAGGTCATAGATTCACAACATGAGAGCAGTGCCCTCAACACTGCACCATCTGAACACCGAAGGATCCGAACAAGATGAACACGAGGCCAAATAGCAATCACTGATACCAGCCTCGGCAGGATCGGATGAACGAGGGGTGGACGAGGATGATGATTATAAGGTCCCCGGATCTTTTATAGCCCCAGATGATTCCGATGCCACTAAATCGATGGTTCAGGATCTGGAACAAGTCGTATTGAGTGAAAACATTCCTGATCGAAAGGTATACCTAGGCACGGGGTTAAGCCCTGAGCTCAGGAAAAAACCCATTCAGTTTCTTATAACTAATGAAGATTGTTTTTCTTAGTCCCACGTTGAAATGACAGGGATCCCACCGGAGATAACCACTCAGAAGCTAATCTTAGACCCGAAGTTCTATCCGGTCAAGCAGAAGAGAAGACCCCAGTCTAAGGTAAAACATGTGTTCATCAAGGACGAGGTGTATAAACTCCTTAAAATAGGGTCCATTCGGGAGGTTACATAACCGGATTGGTTAGCAAACGTAGTGGTATTCCCTAAAAAGGGAATAAATTAAGAATGTGTGTAGACTATAAGGATTTGAATAAGTCACGTCCCAAAGACTCTTTCCCTTTTCACAACATCGATCACATGATCTATGCCACGGACAGCCACGAGATTCTCAGCTTTCTTGATGCCTACTCCGGGTACAACCAAATATGGATGGACCCGAGTGATCAGGAATAAACCTCCTTCATCACTAAATACGACACATACTTCTATAACGTGATGTCGTTCGGATTAAAAAATGTCGGTGCCACTTACCAACTCCTAGTAAACCGGATGTTCGAGGAACAACTAGAAAAATCAATGGAGGTTTACATTGACAATATGTTGTCTAAGTCCCTGCGAGTAGAGGACCATTTAAAACATTTGCAAGAAACCTTCAGCATATCGAAGAAATACAATATGACGTTGAAACCGGAGAAACGTGTGTTTGGAGTTGGGTCAGGTAAATTCCTCGGATTCATGGTATACAACCGCAGAATCGTGATCAACCCCGACAAAATCAAGGCCATCGAAGACATCACGGTTATGGACAACATGAAGGCCGAGCAAAGATTAATGGGGCGCATAGACGCCTTGGGGCGATTCATCTCGAGGTCCTCCGATAAGAGCCACCGATTATTCTCATTGCTGAAGAAGAAAAATAACTTCTTATGGACCCCGGAGTTCCAACGGACCTTGGAGGAACTCAAGTGATATCTATCGAGCACACCACTACTTCACACGCCAAAGACAGACGAACAACTATACTTGTACTTGGTAGTATCAGAGATAGTGATAAATGGAATACTGGTCCAGGAAGATCAAGGTACGAAATTTCCAATTTACTATGTTAGAAGGACTCTAGGTGAAGCCGAAACTAGATACCCTCACCTAGAAAAATTGGCGCTTGCTCTGCTAAGCGCCTCTAGAAAGCTAAATCCATACTTTCAGTGTGACCCCATATGTGTCGTGACCACTTACCCGTTGAGGAATGTTATGCACAAGCCTGAGCTCCCGGGCCAGTTGGCCAAATGGGTCGTGGAAATCATTGGGTACGACATTGAATATCGGCCTCGGACCGCCATAAAATCTCAAATTTTGGCGGACTTTGTGGCCGGCTTTGCGCCGGCCTTAATACTCGAGGTTGAAAGAGAGTTATTAACGAACTCAGGGACATCTTCGGGGATCTAGACCCTCTTTACAGACGGCGCCTCTAACGCAAAAGGGTCCGGACTTGGCACCATATTGAAGCCACCAACATGAAATGTAGTTAGACAATTTATTAGAACTATGAAATTGACTAACAACGAGGCCGAATATGAGGCCATGATTGCAGGTATCGAACTAGCCAAAATCTTGGGAGCAAAGGTGATCGGAGCCAAATGCGACTCCCTCCTCATGGTAAACCAAGTTAATGGGACGTTCCAGGTCAGAGAAGAACGAATGCAAAGGTACCTAGATAAGTTGCAGGTA
Organism: Nicotiana paniculata; assembly: GCA_005239505.1. NCBI lineage: Eukaryota > Viridiplantae > Streptophyta > Magnoliopsida > Solanales > Solanaceae > Nicotiana > Nicotiana paniculata. Next base: position 14,592 of record ML325045.1, on the reverse strand, counting down.
ACAGTACATCAGTTCAAAGAATTGACCTTGAAACACGTACCTCGGGATCAAAACAGTGAGGCCGAAGCCCTTGCTAACTTAGGATCATTGGTCGAGGATGATGAGTTCAACTCAGGGGCAATCGTGCAACTTATAATATCGGTAGTGGAAGAAGTCTATGCCGAGATTAACTCAAAGAGCCTAACTTGGGACTAGAGAAACAAATATATAGAATATCTGAGGACTGGAAAACTGCCCGAAGTCTTATGGGCATACCAAACGGTCTCGAAGTCTAGTACCGGGGCCACCCCATTCTCACTAGTCTACGGCGCCGAAGCTCTAATACCGGTCGAAGTTGGAGAACCAAGTCTCAGGTTCCGATATACAACCAAGGAATCAAACGACAAGGCTATGAACACGAGCCTAGGTCTATTAGATGAAAGACGCGAAGCAGCCCTTGTCTGGTTGGCCGCCTAAGAACAGCGGATCGAGAGATACTACAATCGAAGGGTCAACCTTCGAGGCTTCAATGTCAAGGACTTGGTATTAAGGAAGGTTACACTAAACACCTGAAACCCAAATGAAGGGAAGTCGGGGACGAACTGGGAAGGCCCTAATCAAATTATCAAGATCACCGGTAAAGGATCGTACAAACTCGGAACAATGAACGGCGAGCAACTACCGAATAACTGGAACATAGCTCACTTGAAGCGATACTAATGCTAAGGTAAAACCCTATTCATTTCCTTATATTTACTTGCACTCCGAACTAACATTTTCATGCAATCATCAAGGAATGACGCAATCTTTAGGCCTGAAAGTACGCGTTGCACTCTTTTTCCCTTGAACTGGTTTTTTCCCAAATGGATTTTCTGGAAAGATTCTTAACTAGGCAACAGTAAATTGTGCTAACTTTGAATTGAAGGCCGGTTACGAATCGGTATAAAAGATCACGAGAACAGTATTTGAGGCCTTTCTTCGATCGTCCCCGAACACCGGGGGCATTACCCTTAGATAACGACTTCAGTAACGAAGGAGACTTTATGACTAAATGGTCTCAGTTCGATCGATAGGATTTACTGTAAGGGCCAAACGGTCAAATGAACCATGCCCGCATAGACTTCTTGAGCCTTGGCACAAAGCTTGTACACATGTATAACTATTACGCATAAGAATAAAGTCTCCACCTTGCGGATAAATATCTTGTCCCTTAAATAAATTTCTCTTTGTTCTTCAAGGTATTTCCTACATACGATCCCTATCGAGCCCAAGGGCCGCCTTATCCGGGTTCAAACGATCACCCCCAATCGAGGATTGCCGTCCAAAAATAAACTCAGATGGTTCGGAACGAAGCCCGATGTCACAAGACCTACTAAGCAATGCCCGAACCTTAAAGGCTACGACCATCCCCATTCGGGGACTGTTATCTTGGGCAAGCCCTGATAACTCGGAGTAACAAGCCCATTAGGTAGCACTAGAACTAAAAAGGCTACGGCCATATTAAAACGGCTCGGAGACGTCTGTGACCCGTAGCAAAAAACAAGGCCTTCAAAATTTCATAACTGGTTCTAAAGGCTACCCTCGGCAAACTATAATCTAAAAAGTCATAAGTACTTTGGGGAAAAAGTTTTCGGTCATACCGAGCCCCCAGGATGCCTTAAATGAAATAATTTCGAAGGCAAGGCATGTTTGAGCCTCTTAACATGACCTAACTATTTTATGCTAAGGCATTTTGATCTTTGCAAACACAAAGAATAAAGCAAAAGAAAACGAAATTCATAAACTGTCGAAGGGAAAAGCAAGTCTTATATTATATATACAGTCTTTACAAAGGACAAATGTCCTTGACAAAAAGTACAAAAATACACAAGTACAAAAATTAAAAAATCAAAAAACTTCTACAAAAGCGTCTAAATAGCCTGGTCTTCTCCACCCCCAGATCCATCGGAACCCTCGGAGTCTTCTTCTTCTTCTTCCTCTAGGTAGGCCATCTTTTTGGCCTCGGCCTCGAGCCCCTTAGTTGTTTCGATCTCGACCGATAGATCGATACCTCGAGCATGAATGTCCTTGAAGGCCTCTCTTCGAGACTGTCGCTTCTCATATTCAACAATGTCTCCCAAGCGGTTCTGGGCCGCCTCGGCATCGGCCTTATATTGGGCCACCATCTCGTCGGCATCGGCTTTAACCACCACGGCGGCTGACTTGTCCGTTTCAAGCTCCTTGGCCATATTTTCTCGATCAGAGGCGGCCGAACTTATCCGAGAATGGATCTCTACAACCCTTTTGGCCTGCACCTCAGCCTTTTTCCTTTGGCGCTCGAAGCTGGACCTCATCCGAAGTCAATTGCGCCCGAGCAACCTTTTTTTTTCAAGGCCAAACGGTCCATTCTGCCTCGCCATTCGTCGGTCTCGGCCTTAATTGCATCCATCTCGGCTCGGAGCTGGTCGATCCGATCAATCTTCTGTTGAACCTGCGGATTTCGACCATCACTCACCAAATCTAGTTCATCGTCACTAACCTCAAATACTTTTACCTAATCGACCACGTCGGCATGTTCCTTCCGAGCAACCTCTAGCTCAGCTCGGAGGCTCTTAGCCTCCCCTTCAAACTGCTTGCTGAGAAGTTTATAAGCATTTCTCTTCTCAGCGAGCTCTCGGACCTCGGCTTCGAGCTATTTCAGCTCATCCCGGTATTAGAGGAAAGCCTCGTGGTGAAGCACTGAGGCCTACAAGCACAGAGAAAAAATGTTAGAGTTACATATAAAATAGCCTGAGTACAAATTGAAAACCATCAAGGAATATCTAAAGTTACACGGTTTAACGCATGCTGTGCTTCGTTGAACAGACAAGGTGCATCGACCTCGTTCATCTTGGTCTGATCATCCTCGGTCACCACACACCGAAGGTAGCTGGCCACCCATACGGGGGCAGAGAGGACACGGGCGTCCTGCGGTAGGGAAATAATGATGGACCATTTTCGTCCAGGATCCACATTTGGAGCAGGGAATTGATTGACCAGTTGGGGACTCGAGGCAGGACCGCTTTCTCCTAATGACGGGCTCTTCCTCGATATTTCTAAGTCACCCAACCTGGTGACGCCCTCCGTGGCGGAAAAATCCACGCCATCAAAAAAGTCGTAGAAGGGGTCGTCCTCTCCGTGGTCCCCCTTGTTGGGACGGTCTTTCACCGTCTGAGCCTCGTTGTACATAGACTCAGTGAATGAAGGCGACTCGGTGACGTCAATCACGCCATGTGTTTCCTTTGGGGCGTCGCCCACATTCTGTGAAGCTTCGGCCACGGCCTCCTCGACGGCCTCCCTAACTTGAGGTAGTTCGGCCTCATCTTTCTTCGGTTCGGAGGCCCCCTTCCCTTCGAGCCGTGACGACACTCGGGCCACCAGATTGAAGGCTTCTTCTTCTTGTTCTTCCTCAGATTCATCCCTCAGCCGATATAGGGAACCCAATGATGATGCTCGAGCACTGGTGCTTTATTTGGATTTACGCACCAATCTTCTCCTCGGCTTCTTTATCTCCAAGCTCCAAGTACTCGGAGCCCTTTTTCTTTTCTATTCTTCACCCTATTTAGAGCAAGGGACTCGATGGGTAAACGTCGCTACTGGATGGGTTCCTCATTTGGACATCCTTGGGTAAACCTACAAAAAGAAAAAAAACAAGTGAGGAATTAATCATCTAAAAGGGAAACCAAAAATTACTAATGAAAGTGATCTCACCGTGCAAACGGATCTCCCATCGACCTTTTGAAAACTCGCGCCACGAGCAGTCGAAATAAGGCCTTTGTAATACGATGCCCTCGACCCACTTCTTGAGTCGATGAACTACGTTCGGGATCCGAGAAACAGTTGTACCATCACAGAACATCGATAAGAAGAAGGGAAAAAGCGATAAATAGAATCTTGGAAGCAAAATTACACTTACGTGACATGTTCAAAATCTTAGGGAATGACATGTGCTCGGCTGGGATCAAGTCCGAGATCCTGACTCGAACGAAATGGCCTAGCCAACCTCGATCCCTATCTTCGTCGATACTCGAGAACGGGGCTTTACTAGCCCGATAGGCAAGCTTGATCAGTCCCCCCCCTCCGGTAGAGTCAAGGACAGTATAAACGTATGAGGTGGTCGATAGTGAAAGGGCACCCTTCAATCTTGCTTACAAAGAAACGGAGGAGGATTACGATCCTCCGGAAAGAAGAGTGAATTTGACCAAGGGTTGCCTCGTATATTTTGCAAAAGTCGATGATAACCGGGTCCAAGGGGACCAATGTGAAGGGATAAGTGTAAACACTGAAAAATCCCTCGACGTGGGTGGTGATGGCTTCGTAAGGTTTGGGAACCACAACATGTTTGTCAGCTCAGTTACAATCATTTTTTACTTCGGAGAGAATATCCTCGATGATCGGTTAGATGTACCTCGACTCTGCCTCGCATTGGCCTGGTATGGAAGAAGGTTTTTCAACCTTAAAATCGGCATTGACCGGGCACCCCCCCCCCCCCCCCCCCCCCCCCAGATGAACATTTTCAGAGGAGGTTCCAGTGCTCGACAACAGTACGCGAGACGGTTTCCTCGGTAGCCGGTCGCGAGGTAGAGGGAGTTTATTTTTGGGGAACAGATTTTGAAGTCTTCGCCATTTCTTTGAAAGATGGAGAAAAACAAGGAAAATGAAGTTAAAAGAGTACACTTGATGGTTTGAGATAAAGATGAATGAGAGTTCTTATAGAAGATCTCAAAGTAACCAGAATATAAGTGCTTAGAAGTATTGAAATTTCTCAGAAGGTTTGGATGTCATATTTGAATGAATAAATGAGGGGGTACTTATAGTTTTCCAGCAACGGTTCACATCTGGGAGTGGCCGGCCAGCAACTGACAAGCATTTAATGCAATTAAGACTTGGTTGACGAGACGTTTCGTCTGTTTTATCATTGCTGTCATGGGGTATCGAAGTCAGGATCGGAAGCTCATGTCGTTTCTCGTCGTCTACTCTCCAAAAAATAAGGGGAATATTTGTATACGGTCAAAATCGAGCTCGCCTATGACATGGTAGTTTAGGCTCGGAACATGACAACCAAGGAGTGGAGATCGACCCCGAGTCGCACCGAGCTAGAACCCGGGTTCGGAACGCCTGACTTCGAGAATATTGAGTTTGTGATCCGGGAATCGACCTTAGCCCCGATCGAGCTCGAAGAAACATTGTTATGTAGCCAACAGAAGATTGAAATATCCATGACCAATCAGATATTATGGCGGGAATCTCGGCGTATATTAGTGAAGAACCGGCAATTAGCAAATCAAAGGATTTTTACCTTTTATCGAATTGTACCTAAAGTAAGACTCCTCTACTATATAAATGGGGGTCTGATAGTTCATTCAGCACATTGTAACATGTATCCCAAAGCAATATATCTTTATTATTTCTCTATAAGCTCTTATTCTTCTATATCCCGACACCGATCGAAGCGTACCTGGCTCGAGGGTGATTAACTTTCAAGGCTAAGATTGCTCAATTCGTCTGGTTTGAATTTACTTTTCCATTACTTATCAATTGCAATCTTATTTATCATTTTGTGTCAAGTTAGTCCTCGAATCCTTAAAACTACTTACAAATTCAATTGTTATCCGATTTTGAGGATAAACACCATTGTATTCACAAGAGCATTGCAATTAAATATGGGTCTATGAGTCCATATAACCTTCCCAATTCTCCTTTTATTCAACGAAGTAAAAAGGTCCAAATTTATCTCTTTACTTCTAAATATTGTCTATATCTAACCTCCGTTATGTTATTTGGCCAAATTTTCCCCTACCATTATCCGGCCAAATTTACTCATACCATCAGTAAATTTTTTAAAATTATCTCTCAGTCCGTCAGGTTACCCACAATCTCCAAAATTATTTTAGTTAACTCACTTATTCTTCTTCTTGATCCACTATTTTCAAAATAGTTGGCACTTACCGGCTTTCTTAATTAGAAAAAAAATAAATAAGAGAAAGAAGTATTAAAATAATGTGCAGTTAATAAACAAAGTATAATAAATTGAAAAATCTAATTTATGTAGTTTGTTTAAATTTCAAAAGTACTTACCATTCCCCAGCTTTAATGGATTCGTTCCACAAAAGGTATGAGACTTTGCAAGTATTTTAGTGATAGAAGTTGAAATTTCTTGAAGACTTTGCATCGTCGAAGAACTTTGATTTAATCTAATGCCTACGCATTGTGCATTGTTAAGTTAATCGATCTAATACTAACTAGACAATTACAAAATATATTTGAATGTACATGTACGACATGATGAGCAGCCACATATAATACTCATAAAAATTTTGCAGTGTCTATGATTGAAAATAATAATTTTTTTAAATGAATTCCAAAACCATTATCACAAGAAGAGAAGTGGGTGCAATTGATAATTAAAAATATCCACAAATAATTTGTATAGTTTAGCACTTCTAGCATTCACATTAATAGTAATTTTTGAAAATAGTGAATCAATAAGAAGAATAAGTGATTTAAATAAAAGGATTTGGGAGATCCTAGGTTAACTAACGGACTGAGAGATAATTTTTGAAAGTTTACTTATGATAGGGGTAAATTTGACTAAATAGTATAGTGAAAATTAAACGTAATCAATATTCGAGATGGGAGGGGTAAATTTCGACATTTTCCCTACAATGAAAAAAGTGAAAATGCTTCCCCCTGCCTCTTAAAGGTATCCTGGAGGTAATGACGAGGAGAAAAGGAGTCAACGAAACGAGTGTAGTACGATGACCGATCTACCACCCATGAATAAACGACCATCATCAGAAGATATCTTCTACAGTGAAGACGATTCATGGTTATAAGATAAACACCAGAAATAACAAGATATATACAACATCTTTAAAACACAATACCAAAATGTGACATATCAGTGGGGTAGAATCGAAACGATCAACAAAATTTCATATGGTAAAAAGTCATCCACATTATATGCATACTTCAGTGATGCATTTAACGGGCTTCAAACATCTTTCATATGACAAGCATCACTGATATCAATCAATGGCAATAATGAGAAATCCAACAGATACATACATGAGTACTACAGGATATAGGGCAAGAGCTTTCCTCCTAGGGTTAACAGCTGTACTCATGAAAGGGTATGCAGCCCAAGAGCTCCAAGCTAGTGCAACACATACTACAACCACCTTCAAGATCACATTGTCCTTAAGCATGCAAATAAGGGCACCAACATCAAGTGGGAATAGACAGTAACCCAGCAGACTGAGACTTTGGAAGAAGATTATGTGACCACCCTGCAAGTCAACATCATTAATCCATCTGAAGTAATAGATAAATCATGTACATTAATTCTGTGACTCCCCATCTCCTTTAGAACTGTAAAAAAGAAATTGCAAGTTGCTGCTCACAAGTGCCTGTATAATGGTTTTCTTTCATTGATAGTGCCTATAGACTGCGTTCCTTGGGTATATATCCACCGATGAACTGCCCTTTCCCCTATCAGTTCAACATCTCTTCTCTAAGCATCTTTATTATATATCTCATATCTCATAACTGGCAAAAAAATCTTTGAGCATGCCCATATTTAGGGTGTTTTTTCTCTTGTTATTCTCTTTTTGCCTTTATTCTTTTTATTTATGGGGATGGGTTCAGAAAGTGTCATTACCAGTAACAAGACATTCAATGTCAGAATGACAGCACCGGCGGCAAGCAGAGCAAATGCAACAGCAAAAACCTCTGACTGGAAGAAAATTAAAAGAAAAATGAATCCGTTAATCAGGTGCCACCTGTTAATCATTGTGAGTCTGTAAATCATTCAAATCACGGGCAATTAAATACCAATCAATCAACACATAAGCCTTAGTCCTAGTTTGGTTCAGTTATTTAGCAATCCAAGCTATTTTTGGTTTGGCTATGTAAAAAGGAAACCAAATGCAGTAGTATAAAACAAAAAGTAAAGTAAAGGGTGTGGCCCTGGACTTGGTTACAGCCACCAGACAGCATGTCATGTTGTGCAAGATCCAGCCCGACCTAAGTTTCAACGGTCCATAAAATGATTTAGATTTATTCATTCCATCATGTTTCAGAATAACTAAAGTATCTAGACAAACAACATTTTCACTTGATACTGGATAACCTCGGTTTGTCCTTGGGTCCACAGAAACATTGTTATCAAACTAGATAGGTAACTTCTCCCATTATGTCAGATAAGAGACAACAAGTAACAGCAGAAAACAAAGAATATAAAATAACAAACTAAAAACGCAAAAACAACTGCAAAAGGTTCGTTTAGACATGAATAAGAATTGTCCACATTGAGATGCATGAAAACTGAGTGGGTTTGAGTTTAGGACTTGAGTTTATGCCCGATACCCACTCTAAAGTGGAGGTTCCCCTTTGGCCTGTAGGACCTCTAATCAGGAGAGTTGAAGGTTCTTTTTTTTATCACAAAGAGCTCAAGGATCTTTCCAACATGATAGAGAAGTTCTTACTGAACCATGTGGTCCTAAGACACATTAGCGTTTTCTGTTCTACATTATCATTTAAGCATTCTATATTTTTCTCTATGATTTGCCAATGGATCGGGTGGCCATCAAAAACTTAAGGATGATGAAACGGGAGCTAGTGGTTTTAATGCCACAAACAGTTGATCCAATTGGTTTGGCTAACACTTTGAGAACCAAACTCATGGGTTCAAGACCAAGATGAATTAAGAAGAGTAATTCATATTATAATATGGAGCCTTAGGTAGGGACTGCATGTTGCAATGTGAAATCACCGTGAGAAAATCAAAACAATGAAGTGCCTTTTAAGAAGCAATAGGAAAGGTTTGAAACAACTATGCTAGTTTGTGATTGCTTTAAGCGAGAAGGTAACAAACCAACAGAGCGTATAGTTCGAAGGAAAACAGGAAGTCCATATTCTTTTCTTTTTAATGATGGTGGTGTCCCGGTCACCTTGTGCACACCTCAACTCCACCAGATACCTAAAAACCTCCCACCAGCACAGATACCGGGTAATTCTAGCCACCAACGCTAGGCAAATGGGAAGAAATCACATAGTTTTTTGTCTCCACTGGAATATGAACTTGAAACTCATATTCTCCAACCACTTCATTGACGACTAGGCTAAACGCTTAGGTGCAATAGCAAATCCATATTCTTAATCGGGGTTGCTCCAAGAGTAGCTAACAATGTCCCTCGCAAAGTATTATAATTTATAACAAAATAGAGTTATATGCCCTCAAACACATTATCATTATTGATTTTTTTCAGGAGTTTTAATGTCAATTACTTAACGATATTTTGATGAATTTCACAAGTATTTCAAAAGAATGTAACATGCTCCTTGATTGAACTTAGTGAAATATGCACTGATGTTTTCCTGGTTGGTTAGGTAATTCTCCCTGCAAGTCTTACCTTTAACAACCAAGCTTTGGGAGGTCTTTTAAGTACCCATGACATATGATTTCCATCATAAATACAAGCTTTAATAGTTTTACTTAGACGAGGAATATTTATTCTAGAATTAGACATTTGTTATTTTGCACAATCGTACGCTCCATTCCCTTCCCTTGCATCTTCTCTTCTCTTCCCACCACTTCCACTTCTCCTCACTGGACAGTAAATTTTTAACTATTGTACATCTGATTTTTTCTAGTTTTTATCATTCAAGCAAGCTATCCAAAGGCCAGATCAGTTCTTCTAACTTCCTCTCTTTGACCATCTGCTATCTACTCCCAATTACTTAACTGCCCAACATGAGATAAGATGTGGAAGCTGCATTAGAGTGGTAGAAGGGCTTGTGTGACAACCTTAGCAAATGCTTTGAGCAAGCACTTCTAGCTCGACCCAAACAGGCTTCAAAATGAAGAGGTAAAGCAAGTATGCCAGAAGGGACTTCACAAAGGCCAGGAAATAACTGGGATCTTTTTAAGAGAAGCAAGGGAAGAAAAGCAAGAAATGATATTTTCTCAAGCACAAAGAAAAGCAGGAAGAAATGATCTTATCCTCCTCCTCGTTAATAACCTGGTACACATTAAATAGGATCAATAGCTAAAAAGGTGAAACCAAAATGCATAAATAAAACTGCACCTAGAATCTTTCTCTTTGCGCTTCCTCCAGCTCAATAGATAAGTCTGGAAGTCACGCATGGTCTACATATGTCTCCTGACATTGGAGATCTTGAATGGGTTACTACAGCTTTTTCTTCCACAATCTTGCCCTGGTTCAAAGAAATTACAATAGTTTAAAATCAAAATGAGGTCCAAAACCCCAATTCACTTTCCCATTCTTTCCATAAAAAGGATATCAATATCCCCCCCCCTCCCACATTAAAACTGGTCATTTACCAAGGAAAGTAACTATACACTTGTCTACCATCGAATAAGTTGATATATATCTTTGTCGCCAGAATATCTCTTATTTGGTTCCTTCAACAAGATATTTGTATCTATGTTATTGATTTCCTACAAAATGGCACATATGAGATGGTCCTCTAAAGCTAAGTTACTCTGACATGGCAGTTTAGGTGCCGCACCCGTGTCGACATGACACTAGTATGGGTGTGGATATGGGATCCATAGCGGATCTGATCAAACAATTTTAGGTAATTTGACCACGACGGACAAAAAAATTCGACACGAGATACAATTTGATTCCCGAAATCAGAACCAAAACTAAAGTAAATTTGAAGAAAATAGCATACCTTACCTAGGAAATCAATCCTTTACTTATTACAACTTGAGAATAAAAAAGAAATCCATACTTTACAAGCTATATGTAAGTATTCCACAAAATTTCTCATTATTTAGAGATATTTTTATTTTTTTGAATTATTTTTAGCCGGATCCCCGCACCGTAAATCTTAGAATTTACATCTCGAAGGATCCGACCTCTAGTTCCACACCCGTGTCGGACACCCGCACCCGTGTTCGAACAACTTAGCTCTAAAGTTCTTTGTTGCATGAAGCATAGAGATTTTGTTCTATGGAAGTTATATTGCCTCAACCAAGTGGATACTTTAAACTACGAGGTGAAAGGCATAGCCAAAGAGAATAGGGACTCTAGGCAAGTTAGAATTCGGTGCACAAACTAAACAGAACTATTTGCATCCATTTCATGCTGTTTTTGTAGTCAATTTTTACCAAGCCAACTACGTTTAAGATACCTTATCAAGTTTATAGGACGTGCCTATAAAAAGACATCAGAATGTAAAGAGGATGACTAGCTTAGAAGAGCCATGAGGAAGGTACTCAAAAGAAGATAGGTATAACCATCCTTCTCCCTAGAACCATCAACATGAGTGAGTAAGAACTATAATAGCAAATAGACAACTAGATAGTAAACAGTATTGTCAAAGGCTCATTTAAGGCGCGCTTAAGCCCTGAAGCTCAGAAAAGCTATGAGAGGACGTTTCGCCTCACTTAAGTTCCGCTTCAGTGTAGTCAAGGCACCAAAACGTGCCCCTTATTGCCCATGAATTCTATCTTGAATGGAGAAATACTACACTACAAATATAATCGGCAAATAAGTGTATTAGTTGTTAAGAAAAACAATATGAATGAGTTTGTTACTTTTCTCTTGAATTACACATATATTTTTGTTTTTTCCTTGTATTACGCCTTCTACAACTGAAGCCCACACTTACATTGTGCTTTGTGATTAAAGCCCCAATGGACCTAGAGTTTTTCGCCTTTGACAACACTCATAGTAAAAAGATGAAACTTAGGCAATTCCAAGGAGTTTTCTTTTGGTTTGACTTACTGGATGAACCAGCAAGAAATGTTGAGATTTAGGGAGAAATTGAGAGCTCATTACAAAGAAAACCAGTTAAAGAGGTGGAGATAGAAGAAAAAAACTTGGAACAAGAGAGAGATGCGCAAACAACAACAAATGAAGTTATCGGCCTTGCATAAAACAACTTTCCCTCAATCCCAGACTAGTTGTGACACAACTGTTGTGTTGGCTAAATGAATTTGTATAAAAGGTTAAGTTGCTCGGACACGGGCGCAGATCTAGAGGTTGAATCCTTCGTATGTAAATTTTAAGATTCGGGGATATGGACCCAAGTACGGATACATGTGCAGGGATCCAGCTAAAAATAATTCAAAAAAGAAAAAATATATAAATAAGTATCTCTAAATTATAATTAATTTTGTGGAATACTTACATATAGCTTGTAAAGTATGGATTTTTTTTGCTCTCAAGTTGTAGATAAGTAAAGGATCGATTTCCTAGGTAAGGCATGCTATTTTCTTCAAATAAACCCTGATTTTGGTTCTGATTTCGAAATTCAAATTGTATCTCGTCTCGAATACTTCCATCCGTCGTGGTCAAAGTGCCCAAAATTGTTTGACCAGATCCGGTATGCATCTCATATCCACAACCATATTAGTGTCATGTCGGCACGGGTGCGGCACCTAAACCTAAGTTGCTCGGACACGGGTGTTGTGTTCCACACAGGTGTGGATCTAGATTTCGGATCCTTCGAGATTAAATTCTATGATTCGGGGATACCGATTCTAGTACAGATACGGGTGCGTGGATCCGGCTAAAACTAATTCAAAAATATAAAAATATCTCTAAATTATGAGAATTTTGTCGACTTACGTATAGCTTGTAAAGTGTGGGTTTCATTTTTTATTTTCAAGTTGTAGATAAGTAAAGGATTGATTTCGTAGATAAGGTTTGCTATTTTCTTCAAATTTACCCTAGTTTTGGTTCTTATTTAGAGAATCAAATTGTATCTCGTCTCGAATTTTTCCGTCCGTCGTGGTCAAAATACCAAAAATTGTTTGACTAGATCCGGTACAGATCCCATACCCACACCCATTACTAGTGTCGTGTCGACACAGGTGCAGTACCTAAATTGCCGTGTCAGAGCAACATAAACCTAAACTGTCATGTCAGAGCAACTTAGATAAAAAGCATAGGAAGTGTCAGCTTTATTTGTGATTGTGTGCTCTTGTTTGAAATAGTTAGAAGGAAGGGAGACTAAATCTTAAAAGGAACTCTAGTGTAGACTTTAATTGAAGAGACGCCACACTAGATGCATAACCTATTTTCTTTCATCTTCCTTTGCTTTTTTTTTTTTTTTTTGATACGGATGGATAACCAAGTTTCTCTCTAGTATCCACATCTTTTGTCGTAACCTTGAGCTGTAATATGTCCTAGCTTCAAGTCAAATATTTGCCATAAAATACCACCAACCCAGTAGTCCAGCACATCATACTCCATTTAACTGTGCTAAAGCGAAAAAATCTCTAGATCTAAGATGAAAGGAATGGACACTCCACACCACACACATACCATCATATCTATCCAAGCACACCATGTCTCTCTCTCCCTCTCTCCAACCCTTGCTCCTCTCTGACTCTCTCTCTCTCTCTCTAAGTAGGAGTAAGCCTACAGGCTGATAACACACTAGCCTGTAATGCCTCTGAACAATTGTTGTTTTTTGGCTCAGATCCACTTATATCGTTTTTCTGCAACATGGCTAGTAAAATTATCTCTCACAAATTTCTATAGAAGATTACACCAGAAAATCACAACTTTATCAAAAAGAGAAAAGGCATCACAAATTTCTCCTCTGCACCTGCCAGAACCCTATTGTTTGGTGGTACGAAAAGTTGTGACTGATGCTTCTTTTCTTTTTTTTTGATAATGGTACATTTGTGACTGATGCTTTTAATCTATGTAAATTTTGATCAACCTGTTTGTGAATATATTATACGTTTCTTTTGTTCCTCTGATACTTGTACTCTTCAAAGCATTATCTTTTTATTTCGACTCTAATTTGAGCGTATAGGTACGCTCTTTGGTGCCAGAGTAAATTAGAATTGGTCAAATTATATACCTCAAAACTACAGGAACGTACCCGCAAAATCACAAAAACGAAGTTCATCTAAAACCCGTTGAATTTGTAATCACAACGCAAAAGGGCTGAAGTAATACCAACTAACCTGAACCTATTTTCTTCTTTTACCAAAATATAGTGACTATACTTACAGAATTACATAATGCAGTACCTTCTAGCACAACACACTTGCGAAATTGGACATAACTAGCGATTTAAACCGGAGTCTTCGTATAGTAAGGGAAAGTTACCAGATGGATTAATAGTGATTGTTCATAAATTGGCAATGTAGGTGAGTTACCTTCTTAACGGAGGCGGACCAAGACAAAGTGAGGCCAAGGAAGACAATGAAGAAAAAAGGTCCCCAGAGATCCAAAACCGGAAGCGCTACCCCTGGATCTTCTCTATTCGGATTAGGGAAAACCGCAAGCTTCAAATTGCTAATAATTTTGAACAGATCTCTTTTGACCGTGTCCCAGACGGACTCCTTAAGCGTATTGGGCGGAGATCCCAAATCCCGTAGCAGCTATATTCAATTTTCCTGATGATGAAGGCAGCGGAGGCGGTGTGGGAATGGAAGGGACAGGTGTTGGTTTCTGATTGGCGCTATTGAGACATGTGACTTACCTCTAGAGCTTAAAATGTCAATCAAGGTCTTTAATGCCAATTTTTTTTAATAAAAGTGGTGTCCAAGCCAACTTGTGTGAAACTCGACTATTCCACCAATTACCAGCTATCTCCTAC
>MDKI01022226.1:0-14551 GCA_005239505.1 Nicotiana paniculata | reverse complement strand
ATGGGGTCGGTTGTACTGATACTACACTCTGCACACTTTTGTGCAGATCCAGGTACCGGCCAATAGTAGAGATTTTTAGTAGCATCCATCCATTATCCGGAGACACGAGGTATATTTTTCGGCTTTCACAGATCCCGAGAGTCTTCTCTTACTTCGTAGAGACTGTTTCATATTTTCTCAACACAGTTATATTATTTCTTTCAGCCCATTATTTGTAGTATTCTTTAGTAGTTCGTGAATTGTGACACCAGACCCTAGGGTAGTCTTAGAGTTATTTCTATAATTAGTTCGTGGCTCGATTTATTTAGGTGTTTATCATTTTATATTTGGATTTATTCATTGAAAATCATTATATTAAGTTACTTTAAATTTATTTTATTATGTCTAAAGGGATAATCAAGGAAAATAGGTAATCAAACTCTAACATTTGGCTTGCCTAGCAAGTGTGATGTTAGACGCCATCACGATCTCTAAGGTTGAGAATTTGGGTCGTGACAAGTTGGTATCAGAGCACTAGGTTGCTTAGGTCTCACAATTCACGAACAAACTTGGTAGAGTCTGAAAGATCGTTACAGAGACGTCTGTACTTATCTCTCAGAGGCTATGAAGTTAGGAACAATTTCACTTCTATTCTAATCTATCGTACGAATTTATTCTACCATTGATGATTGAACTTGTCTATTCTCGTCCTCTCACAAATCTCGACAATGCACAGAGCCTCTACAACCGGACAGGAGATGAATCCCCAATGACAGCTACGATTAGGGGAAGAGACAGAAGCACAGCTCAGTCTAGGCAAAAGAGTTATGCCAATCGTAAGGTTTGTGATGTGGCATTCATGGTTGGAGAGAGGGTATTGCTTTGTGTGTCGCCCATGAAGGGTGTTATGAGGTTTGGAAAGAAGGGTAAGTTGAGCCCTAGGTATATCGGGCCGTTTGAGATTCTAGACAGAGTGGGGGAAGTGGCTTATAGACTTGCGTTGCCTCTAGGGTTATCCTCAGTTCATCCGGTATTCCACTTGTCTATGCTCCAGAAATATCATGGTGACCCGTCCCACATGTTAGATATTAGCTCTGTCCAGTTGGACAAAGACTTGACTTATGAGGTGGAGCCGGTAGCCGTTCTAGACCGGCAAGTTCGTTAGTTGAGGTCTAAGAGTTTTTTTTAAGTTCGAGTGCAATGGAAAGGTCAGCCCATTGAGGCAGCGACTAGGGAGTCCGATTCGGACATGCAGAGTATATATTCACATTTTTTTGCCAATTTGGGTAATTTTCTATGTCCATTCGAGGACAAATGTTTGTTTTAGATGTGGAGATTGTAATGACCCAACGGGTCATTTTATGAATTAAGACTCCGTTCTAGGCTTATTATCCATAAAAAGACTAATTTTAATTGACTCGATTTGCGTGCACAGTTCAGGCATGAAATCGGAAAGCTTTTATGTGAAAATATAAGAAATAATAATTTTTAGAATTAAATTTTAGTTTTAGTTGACTTGAGTCAATATTTTAGTAAACGGACTCGGATCTGTATTCCGAAGAACCCAGGAGGTCCGCAGTAAAATATGGGACTTGGGCGTATTCCCGGAAATGAATTCCGAGGTCCCAAGCCTTAGAAATTAATTTTTGAAAGAAATTATTTTGCTGAATTATTAATGAAATAAAGAAAAGAATTAATGTTTGAAACCATTGGTATCGGGGTCGTATTTTGGTTTCGGATCCCGGTACAGATTTTTATAGTACTTGAATACCAATTGTGAAGTTTGGTGAGAATTGGAGTTTATTTGACATGATTCGGACGTTCGGTTGAGAAATAGTGAAATTGAAGTGTTCTTGAGAAAAATGATGAGTTTTGAGGTTTAATTCATAGTTTTACATGCTATTTTCATAATTTGATCGCATGAGCAAGTCCATATGATGTTTTTAGACTTGCGTGCATGCTTGGTTTAGAGCCCCGAGGGCTCGGGTGAGTTTCGAATAAGTTTGGGTTGTGTTACGCTCGTTCTTTCTTATGTTTCGACTTCGTTTCTTCAAGCATGAATGATATCATATTGAATAAATGAGATCCGATTTCTATTTTGAATGAAGTATTAGATCCGTATCATAATTATGGACCCGTAACAAAAAGAATCGTTGAATTTGGACATCGTATGAGGATTTTATGGTCATTTTACTAAGGTTGTCATATTTTTCAGATTAATTACGAAATTGCCACTGACAGCGTATTTAAAAATCTGCACTATTTGCAAATATTAAAACATACATATCTCATTCATTATAAGGTCAAATTGAGTGATTCAAAAGCCTAACTTGACCAGAATTTCACAAGGAATACATTGGAGACATAACAATCGAGTTTAAGGATCGTTTGGTATGAGAAACAATGCAGAATAGATGGCAAAAAAAAAAAATATAAAACTAGTGTTTGTTCATTCGGTCATATTTTGAGTTGGAGAGCTCGTATTTGGGCGATTTTCACCATAGGGATTGGGGTAAGTATTCTCTACTCGTTTTTTTTAATATTTCAATTACCGAATATTTTTCATCACTTTTAAATCAAAAACTAAGAATTTTCATGGTAAAAATTGAGGGTTTGGGTAGAATTAGGGAATTTTATAAAAATCGAATCTTTAACTCGAATTAAGGTCAGATTTTGAAACTAATTGTATATTCGGGCTCGTGGTGAATGGGTAAACGTAATTTGGTCCGAACCCCGAGTTTGGACCAAGCGGGTCCGGGGTCGGGTTTTAACTTTTTTGAGAAAACTTAGGAAAAATTATAATTTTCAGTAAAGTTAGTTCCTTTAGCATTAATTAATGATATTACGTTAATTGTGGTTAGATTCGAGTGTATTGGAGGTGAATTCAAGAGGAAAAGCTATAATTGAACAGTGAGTGACATGCGAAGTTGAGATAAGTGCTTGGTTTAACCTTGACTTGAGGGAATAGGAATCCCCAACTAAATTGTTATGTGAAACTGCATGTGAGTGGTGTATAGGTGAGGTGACGAGTATCTATGCACCACCAAATTATCTGCTTACATGATCCCCTCCCCCTTTCCAATTTAATTTCTTGAGTTATAATTGTTTCATGTCCGTTGTTGTTTCTATGATTACTTGACTTGTTAATTTATTGTTAAGTCTAGTTGCAATTATTTTTGAAAAAGTATTAGTGTAATGCTTGGTTTAAAACTAGATGCTTAATTCCGCTGAGTAATTTAGGATCTTAAAATGGGATGCTTGAGACAAGTTGTTGTGAATTGAAAGAGTCGTATTGATTCCAGAGTCCATATTCTTGATATACTTATAAAACAAATAATCATTCATGTTTTCACATTTGTTACATGCATTTTGTAGTTCGCTGGAGATTGTGATTGCATATTGTCTTGAAGTTGGCCATGTTTATACATGGATCTATAATTATAATAAAGTTATATTTGTTACAATGAGTAGGTTGACATTGTTTTACGATATATATATATATATATGTATTCCTGCTGGTTCCATTTTTGTGATAATATTGATGAGTTTATGAGAAGTACAGTTTTCTGTTTACAATTGTTGAGATAAAAGTGTTGTGAAAGGCTTGGCCTGAATTGTGAAAGTTTTTGATAAATATACAAATATATATGACTGTGATAAGGGTGGATATGGGATATGTATACGACTGTGATAAGGGTGGACAGAGAAATATATATATATATATATATATATATATATATGTACATATATATGTATATATATACATATATATGTATATATATATACATATATATGTATATATGTATATATGACTGTGATAAGGGTGAACATGAGAAATATATATATGACTGTGATAAGGGTGGACAGGGAAAATATATATGACTGTGATAAGGGTGGACAGGGGAAATATATATGACTGTGATAAGGGTGGACAGGGAAAAAAATAAATATATTACTGTGATAAGGGAGGATACTTGTGTTTTACTGAATTTTAATGATATTTTACTGGTTCTGAAACTCAAGGATTTGAAGCTTACAGATTTGAAAATAATTTATTGTTTTACTCCATTATCTTTCGTATTCTGTACTTACGGCTATTTTGAAAGTCATAAACTTGGAAATTCTTCTGGAAATTTGTGTGAGCTTTTGGTAACAGCTGAGGCCTGAAATGGGCGACTGAATCATTTTATTTATTATTTCAATTTATATTTTCTTGTTTGTGTAGAATTATTTTATTGCTTTATATATATATATATATATATATATATATATATATATATATATATATATATATATATATATATATATATATATATATATATATATATATATATATATATATTCACAGGTTAAGATATGATTGCCCCGCCTTAGCCTCATCACTACTTCGTCGAGATTAGGCTCGGCACTTACTCGGTGCATGGGGTCGGTTGTACTGATACTATACTCTGCACGCTTTTGTGCAGATCCAGGTACCGGCCAACAATAGAGATTTTTAATAGCGGCCATCCATTATCCGGAGACATGAGGTATATCTGCCGGCGTTCGCAGATCCCGAGAGTTTTCTCTTAGTTCATAGAGACTGTTTTATATTTTCTCAACACAGTTATATTATTTCTTTCAGCCCATTATTTGTAGTATTCTTTAGTAGTTCATGAATTGTGACACCAGACCCTGGGGTAGTCTTAGAGTTATTTTTATAATTAGTTCGTGGCTCGATTTATTTAGTTGTTTATCATTTTATAGTTGGAGTTATTCATTGAAAACCATTAAATTAAGTTACTTTAATTTTATTTTATTATGTCTAAAGGGATAATCAAAGGAAAATAGCTAATCTAACTCTAACATTGGCTTGCCTAGCAAGTGTGATGTTAGGCTCCATCACGATTTCTAAGGTTGAGAATATGGGTCGTGACAGTTTGCTTGAGAAATGAAAGCTGCAATAGTATCACCTCCTTCGGCTAAGTTAGCCTTAGGAGTATTAGTTTTTTCTTTGTCATTTCCTGCTCTGTACCTGCACTGTGAGGCATGATGGCATGGTTTTTCACAAACAAAAAAAGAGCTCTTTTTTCTTTTAAGGTTAGGATTTTTAGGCTTGCAACCTTGAGAATTATTCTCGTACCTTTTGCGGTTGTTGTTGTTGCTTTGCACTAAGTTATCTTAGAGCTGTCATCCTAGCTTTGGCAGATTCTTTTCTGTTGGAATCTTCAATTAGGATGTGGGTCATAATTTTCTCAATGGTGAAATTTTTCTGTTTGTGCTTAAGTTGTTTTTGTAGTCACTCCATGAGTCAGGCAGCTTTTCAATCAATACTCCAGCAGCAAACTTTTCTGATAATGACATCCCTCGGCCTTCAAGTCTTCCAGCAATTTTTTATATTCGTTGATTTGCTCGTTCATCTCTTTATCATCTCTCATCTGCCATTGATAAAATTTTCCAACTACAAATTTTTGTTTTGTATCATTTTCAATAGTTAATTTTTTAATTAAGGCTTCCCAGATAGCTTTTGCTTCCTTGTAACTGCAATACACGTCAAATAATTCATTTGAAATAGTTTGTAATCTAGTACGACGACATACCTTGTTGGCATGTTGCCATGATTTCACTATTTTATTATCAGTGTCTGGACTAGGTTGTGAATGCAGTAGTGCATGTGCAACACCATGGACATCAAGCAATGAGAAAATACGTTCTTGCCAACGCTTGAAGTTTTCATTATCGAAAATTTTGATATTCGACACATCTAGAAATGGCCTGGCATATGATAGTGCAGCTGGAACTGTGGCAGCAGAGGTAACGCCAATATTGGTAGTATCAGTAGTATTTTCAGCATCAGTGTTGTTTGCCATAGTCTCTTAGATTGTAGTAATTGAGAGCAAGAATTTCAATAATAACACTGCAATAATATTATTTGTAAGCGGATACAGGGATTCACTTGAGTCGTGCTAGGCACTGTCCTAAGAAACCATTTCAGCAGTGTGAAATGTCTCTCCAGTATTAAACAAGCCTACCTCTATTAGGGAGGATACATGAATTAATAAAATATTAAATTACAAACCCAGCTAGTTAGTAGGAAAAGTAAATAAGAAAGAAAATAATTAATATTTAATATTGGACAACAAAGGAAGAAGAGAGACGTGAAAAGAAATGAAAGAAATTATGTTTTTGTTGTATGAAATTGTTTGAAGGGAAGACCCTTTTATAGGCAAAAAAGCTTAAGGCTTTTCTTGCCATTTGTCAAGTATGATTGTGACGTGCATGCATCTTGCCACATAGATAAACATTTGTCCACTTTACTTGCATGCATCCTGCCACATGGATGGACATTTGTCCACTTTATTAAAAATATCACAACACAAAGTTCTTCTAAAAATTTAAAAATTGAGAATGTGTATTAGGAATGTTTTCTCCTTCACCGCCAAAGGATGTGGTGCAACGGATGGGGCTGCTCTTCCTTTAACCAGAGGTCTCGGGTTCGAGCCCTGGATATGGAAAAATGTTTTCTCCTTCAAATTTCTCATGAATGAAATGAGTTATGTTCTTAGAGCTCGTTTGGCCAAGCTGCCAAAATCTACTTATTTTGAAAAGTATTTTTGTTCAAAAGTGCTTTTCAAAATAATACTTTTAGAGATAAGCCGTTTGTGTTTGGCTAATTCGTTTGAGAAGTACTTTTTGCGATATTTGATAAGCAAATTGTGTTTGACCAATCTTTCTAAAAAATACTTTTGAGTGCCAAATTAAGATAAAGGTAGTAAAGATTTACTTTACAATTAGCATTATTCTAAAAAGATAAATTTTAAATATTTCATAGAAGAACTTAATTTTATTTTTATGTAATTAAAGTATAAAATATAAAGTAATATGTTATGGATTTATCAATATAAAATATAATGTATAAAAGCAATAATATTTGTAGGAACATATGTGCTAGCAAGTTACATGTATGAAAAACACTATCAATTATTGCGAATACAACAAATTAGGTAGTGTTGTATTATGTCAACTGTTTATATGCATGTACGCCGAAAAGAAAATATAAATAAAACTACAAACCGAGAAACATATAATATTGATATACTACAAAAAAAGAAGTAGAAAGAAATCATACATAATGAAAAGTGCTTGAATTTGATGATTGGCCGTTTTACTTAAAAGAGT
The DNA here is from genome assembly GCA_005239505.1 of Nicotiana paniculata. Taxonomy (NCBI): domain Eukaryota; kingdom Viridiplantae; phylum Streptophyta; class Magnoliopsida; order Solanales; family Solanaceae; genus Nicotiana; species Nicotiana paniculata. Next base: position 7,414 of record MDKI01022226.1, on the reverse strand, counting down.
AACATGGGACGAAGAAAAGAAGAAACAGCACAAGAGAAAAGATGAGATCGATTTATAGTAGAGATTATTCCAAATCGGAATAAGAAAAGAAGAATAAAAAGATGGTAAAAATAAAAAAGAGAAAGATAAAAAGGGTTAAATTAATAAGGAATAATTTAGGAAATACAATTTTATGTTAAGGATATTTTTGTCATGAAAAAATAATTTTTGCTCCTGGTTCTTAGAAAAAACTAAAATTTATAGATTTTTTCCAAAATCAGAAATTGCTTAACAGTCTCTCAATCACATTTATCTATATGTACTTCTATTGAAGTTTAATAATCACAAAGAGTTGTTTTTAAAAAAGTTTTAATTCAACTTTATTTGCTACACCTTTAAGAAAATTTGTTAATTGTTTAGTTTTTAAATTCGTAGGTTCGTGAAATATTAAAAATTTGTCTCGAACCATAGATCTTTTTTTCTCCTTCACATGTTATTTTGCTAAATATACTAGTGAAAATGAAGCTTAAAAGGGGACAAAGATTAATTTTAGCGCGTGTTCGAAACTATTTAAATTTAGTAGCCGTAAAACTATACAAAATTTGTATTTTTTTTTATATATAACATATATATATATATTTATTTATTTATTTATTTATTTGGCTTATTTTCAAAGTATATATACAATGTAATTTTTCCCTATAATACTCTCCTTTGGTCCTTTTCCTTAATGCGATTCCATCCATAAATTTCCATTCTGTCACTACATTTGATTTCTTTTCCATGATTACACTTGGATCTTAAATAGATTCAATTTCGTAAACTCAATAACTTCATTCTAATTGTGTCACTTCTAAAACAAGAAAATATTAAAAAAAACATGTTATTACGAACTATATCAAGACAACCACATAAACACAAATTACAAAATGATTAACAAAAAACAGACATAACTAGATTGTAGCAAAAAGATTGCGATTAATCAAATTTTGCCTTGTTTTTTTAAAATATTAAAACGTATGAATCTGAATGAACATCTTAATATGAAGATGTATATTAAGATTAGAATATCTAAATCTGAATATACATTTAAATATTAAGATGTGTATTAATATCTGAATGTTAAATAATTAAGTCTGTTTGTTTTTCCGGCACATGAATATATAAAATTTATCTTTATTTAAAAATTAATAAATTTTCAAATAAAATACTAATTTCAGGTTATTATAAAAAATACTTTATTAATAGAATACAAGTTTATATTTTGTATTCTCAAACAAGAATACACAAAATACAAAATGTTTAACCAAAAAAGGATACAACTAAATTATAGAAAAAAGATTGAGATTAATCAGATTTAGATACACTCATCATCAGCTTCTTCTTCTTCTTGTCATCATCCTTTTAAAAATAAAACCAGTAATTTTTCCAGATCTTGACACTCTGGCAGTATTATCTTGAGTAGAACCAAATTAACAAAAAATAGGAAAAAGAGGGGGACAAAAATGGATTATTACAAAGAAAATAGGGAGAAAAAGTTAAAATCAAGAAAATCCATGACCGATACCCCAACAACACCACTACTTGACAACTCCTATCAAAACCACAATCGCCACTTGTATTTTAACCGCTTTAATTCATTTCCCAATTCCGCCGTTGAAATGACCACAACTGCCCCTTCTAAGCATCTTCGTTCAGTGTTCCTGGGTGTTGATGTTGGTACTGGCAGTGCTCGTGCAGGTTAGATTCTTTTTTTTTTTTTTTAATAATAATTGTTGAAGTATTTTAGTTTATTGCTTGTCGGTATGAGTTAATTTTGATTGTCTTTTGGGTTTTTGAGATTGGCTATGGTGATAAAATAATGGGGTTTTTGTGTAGACCTTGACTAGTTGATTTATTGCTTTGAACTCATAGCTTTTCGTAGTTACCGGGTTTGCAATATACAGTCTAAGCAAAAGTTACTGGGCCGGTGACTAATGATCTAGCTCCGCCTCTTTAAGTATGCAAGTTTAGTGTTTGTTGATATGACTTAGTTGTGATTGTTTTTTGGGTTTTGAGATTGGTTATGGTGAAAAAATCATGGTTTTTTGTGTGTTGACAATAAGCTTTGCTTTATTCATCAATTTGTGCGCACTTCTTAATGAAAAACAACAACTTTGCCTTAGTCATAAACAAGTTGTGGTCGGGTATATGAATTTTCACTGGCTATGAGGATTCATCATGAATTGGTTATTGGCCTACTGTAATCCTCCTCCTTTATTTGGGCTTGGGACCGGCTATGTGAGGAAGCTCACATAGGCGGAGGCATTTGTTAATGAAAAATGCACACAAATCTGGTGATGCACTTGTTGGTGTGACTAAATTTAGGTTGTTTTTTGGGGGTTTTGAGGATTGTTAGGGTGAAAAAATCATCTTTTTGTGTGTGTTCACCTCAACTTAATGGCTGTCTTTTTGGCTTTAGTTTTCGTTATTGGTGGAATGAAATTGATTTTGATTGGTGTTGCGAGGTTTTTGAATTTGGCTGTGGTGAAATATTCATTGAGTTTGTGAATAAGTGCTTAATATTTGTCAATTTGTGTGCATTTGTTTATGCAAGTTGATGTTTGATGTTAGTGATGGCAGTGGCGGAGGCAGGAATTCTGGTAAGAGGATTAAAAAAAGAATACAATAGTATCGCATATGGGATTTGAACCAACAACCTAAAGTAATCTTGAACTCCCTTTACCTTTACCGCTACACTAGAAGTTTCTCTTATATTATGGGGTTTCAAAAGCTTAGAAACAAAAAAAAATTTGTTTTTATCCTATTTGTATAGTATAACTATTCAATGGAAGGGGATTGATTCAATTGAACCCCCTTCCCAATAGGTAGCTCCGCCCTTGAGTATAAGCAATTCTGATTGGTGTTATAGGTTTTAGAATTAGTTGTGAATCTTTTTTGCGTTCAACGTACCTTAGCTTTGAGTTCAGCAGTTCGTGTTGCAGCTCTTGGAATGATATGCGAGGCAATTGGATTATGTTTCCGTAAGTTGGATGAGAATAGTGATTCTATTTCCAGTCTTCATCTGGGTCTCGCACTTAGCTGTTCAATGGAAAGATGATTGCTTTGGGCTTCTGTACTGTTTTCGTAGGATTGTTTCATCCAACATATGCTGTGATTTGAAGTCTCTAGTTTTTGGCACTGTGTCGTTACTCATTAGTGAATATAGAGTTTGTCAATTTGGTGGAAATCACGCCATCTTTATGCTTGAGATAGCGTCAAATTATGCTTTGCATGCATTATTCGTTTGAAAAGTTTCAGTTGAAAAAATGACACCTCTTGATAAAATATTGCGTAAGTTGGAGAGAATTTGAAGAAAGGAAGTCAAAATTCTTTGCTAGGAAAAGTCTACGGTTAACTTTATTGAATTGGTCATCATGTACTAGTTGACATTGCATCGACCAGACACTTTATTTCGTGATAACTAATGAAAATATGATACTCTTGACAGACGTGTCACAGGTCATGCCACGCTGAAAAACTTTAATAAAGTGTATGTATATCTAGAACTTTAGTTAGCGAATTTAGTATTTCAGGAATTTGAGCTTCAATCTTGCAGTAACCTGAAGCTGCTTGATATTTGTATCTCTAAATACAAAATGTTTCTTAATCTACAATAATTATAAAAAAATATAGAAATAATCTTAAGCTTGCTTAAACTAATCTTGTTCCTGAGCTATTCCAGTTTTTTCCTTCAACAAAGAGTGGGAGGTGACATCATCCTTACAAGTACAATCTATTTGTAGACCTTTAGTTGCAGTCATCTAACTCTTTTAATGGAAATAAATGTTCATCAGAAGCAAAAAGTGCAGAAACCCTTTGACAAGTATTAACCAATGAAGAAAAGATATGAAGAGAAAACTCTTCTTATGATGGCTTTAGAATGCACAAAGAGACTCCAGTGTTGTTAAGTTATATTCTTCTAATCCATATTCTGTTATGCTTTTTGTCAACTTTTCTTTTTCACTTCTGTTAAATTAAAGATGCAAGCATTTGTAACTTATTAGAGGCTTTATTTGCCAAACAGCTGCTCCTACGTGCATGAACATTGAATTGCAATGTTACTTATTTCCTCCCGAACATTCTTTTCATAGTTGCCTCTCTAGTAAGGACCTTAATTTATTTTCTAATCAGGACACAGTTAACAAATTGAGGGCAGCCCGCTAAAGTACAAGCCTTTTCATATTTCAGCAACAAAATTGTGTTGGCTTTTAGGTCTATGTATAATGCCAAGCTTGTGTTGCTATATTCAATGCTGATTGGTTATATGTAATTTATGTTAAGATTACAATTTAATGCAGGTCTCTTTAATGAGGAGGGGAAGCTTCTAGGTTCTGCCAGTAGCCCAATACAGATATGGAAAGACGGTGACTGTGTTGAGGTCTGATGTCAGTAAAGATAACTATTTTAAGAGTAGACATTCCTTGTTCTTGCTTTTCTTCTTTGTCTATATGGTTGATTTCCCTCAATCGTTTTTGGTCAACCTTTGGTGGTTGTGTCACATTACAATATATTACTTGGTTGAAATATGTTTTTAGACGATAGAAATGAGAAAACTGTTCTTTATGTTTCTGATTTCATTTATGTGGTTCTTCAAATCCAGCAATCCTCGACTGATATTTGGCTAGCAATCTGCACCGCTGTAAAAACAGCATGTTCCCTCGGAAATGTTTCCAAGGAAGAAGTTAAGGGACTGGGGTTTGCTGCTACTTGTTCTCTTGGTATGCAGTCACTAACTGCTGATTTTCATCTTCGTGAATCTGTCCAGTGTGTTGATTGAGGTATACGTGCAGAATTATGGTGGTACATAACATGGATGGATTGATTCCTCTATGCAGTTGCTGTTGATTCTGAGGGTGAACCTGTCACGGTTTCATGGAGTGGTGATACTAGAAGGAACATCATAGTGTGGATGGACCATCGGGCTGTAAAACAAGCTGAGAGGATCAATGCCTCTAACTCACCTGTATTGCAGTATTGTGGTGGAGGCGTATCCCCCGAGATGGAGCCACCAAAGGTACATATACTAGTAGGAGGCCTGCTGTTTTATATCTAGCATGTTTTTCGTGAATGAAATTCTGATCCTGCAAAGTAACATGTATTGCTTAGTTTAGCTCCAATAAAAAGGAGTGTCTTGTCCATATTCATCAAGTTGTCTAAGCATTCTCAAAATCTTTTCTCTTATTTCTCACAGCCTTTGTAGTGAGTAATTCTCGTCATCTAAGAGTTGTCAAAAGATAAAAAGCTTTACGACAAACTAAGAGGGGTGACATGGATGATAAGTAAGGGCACCATGGTTTCGTAGATTTTTGGCTTTGTAACTGTAAATAAATAGCTCCACTAGTTGCGCTATAGAGTTAGATCTCACTATATTAGAGCCATTTTGGAACTCATCCCATTTGAGTGTTCAATTTGTATTGAATTAGAACCTTTTACTGATAATTTAATGCCAGAAAATACCAATATAAGATGAAGCCAGTGAAACATGTCCAAATAGTGGACAGTACATCGGAAAAGTAGTTAAATTCTTACATTATCGATGATCGGGTGAGTTGTAGAAGTTTTCACTTTGGAGTGTTTTTAAGAGCGCGAAGCGCAAAAAAGCGACAAGGCCTCGCCTCGCTTCAAAAGCGAAGCGCAAAGCGAAGCGCAAAGCGAAGCGCACGCTTTATTAAAGTGAAGCGCAATTCTTAAAAACATAATGTAAACCTTGCAAAGACACAATATAAAATTATCAATAATCAAAAACTTCAATTTAAATACTTAAAAGTACCACCAAATCATCCACAAAGTCACAAACCATAGGAGGGCAAGCAAAATCAAAGCTACTAAATTACTAGAGCAACAAATTATTCTTCTACTCTTCTTGTTCTTCTTCAAGATTGTCAAAATCTTGAATTCCTCTATTATCTTCATATTGCTCGTCATCTTCTTCTCCCCCCTCCTCTTCCTCTTCATGATCACTTTCATCTTCATCAATTAGGGATAGGTGTCGACTTTTCGTAGCCACACCTTTTCCCTTCCTAACCGAGCTTGAACTAGAAGTAGTCTCCCTTAAACCATAAGCATTCTCCTCAACTCCACTAGCAACCGCCATATCACCCCAAGTGAAGTTAGAGTCCCCTTCAAATACTTCTTCATCTTTACAATTTTCGGGGACTCCAGTAAGCCACTCATTAGCCTCATCAATATTGTCCAAAAGAATTGGATCAATTAGATTGTGGTGGTTGTAGCGACGCCTCAATGCTCTATTGTATTTTATGAACACTAGATTATGTAGGCGCTTCATGGTTAGTCGATTCCTTTTCTTTGTATGAATCTGCAAACAAGATGTGTCAACTAATTAGTAGGAGTTGGGACAATTGAGATATAATTAACTTTATCTCAAAACGCGAAATAATTCTTTTTGTTTCTTACGTGTTCAAACACGCTCCAATTCCTTTCACATCTGGATGAGCTACAAGTTAAACTTAGAACTTTGATGGCGAAAACTTGTAAATCCGGAGTCTCTACACCATATTGGTCCCACCACTCAACTATGGAAGTCAAAAAAAATGTTCAAGAGTTAATAAGTATAAAACATATACTAAAGTTAGAGATATAAAATATAGAAGCACTAGGACCTGGCGACTTCGTCTTTCTTTGTTTAATAGCAAGTCGGAGCTTAAAAAGTCCTTCGGCTGCTTTGTAAGTAGCACGTTGATCTACTATCTTTTCTTGCAAGTCTTCATTAGGGGTCAGCTTGATAACAACCAAATGGAATCCTGTCCACACTTCTCTAGTCAATGAATTATTTTCATTCTGATCATAAAAGAGTGACGGGTTCAGAATAAGTCCAGCTGCATGCAAAGGTTTATGAAGTTGTTCATTCCATCTTGTATCAATAATCTGAAAGACCTTTGCATATTTCTGCTCATCACTGAATGATGCTTGAATTGCTTCCTTGGCCCTATCCATAGCTTCATAGAGGTAGCCCATTGGTGGTTTTTGCTCCCCATCCACCAAACGGAGTACTTTAACCAAAGGGCCACCAATTTTAAGAGCATGAAGGACATTATTCCCAAAAGAATAAGAAAGAATAATGCGTGCAACTTCTTTCCCCGCACTTTCCTTTGCAAATTTACTCTTGCTCCATTCCTCAGAAGTGAACAACCTTCTCAAATTGACTTTTTGCAAGTGGATACTATGCAAAGTCAAGAAAGCAGTGACGAACCTTGTCTTGCCTGGTTTTACCAAATTTTTTTGTTTGGTGAATCTTCTCATCATATTCAATAACAAGGGCCGCTGAGAAATATAAGAATGTACCCTGACGCCCTGAATAAAAACGGTAGATAAGGGGTTTTCCTTGAAAATGTCCCCGAACATTAAGTTGATACAATGAGCCGCACATGGAGTC